>SWKW01000129.1:0-104382 GCA_011058865.1 Didymella keratinophila | reverse complement strand
AATACGTGATGTAGTCTACGCCGTGAAAATGAACATTCTGGCACGCTGAAAACTGGAGGAAGCACTGCCTCCACTTGCAGCCCTGGGATAGGGTTAAGATTAGGTTAATAGCTAAGATAATCTAACCCTAAGCTAACCTTAACCTATTAGCTAGCCTAATAGAATCTGTATTAATTCTATCTCTATTAGATAATATTACGTCCTGATTTTAAAAGCTATACTACTGCACTTCTATTAAGTGTAAAAAAAGTAGTTACTATTTGCGTTGTATAATAAGACATTCTAGAATTTAAGCTACCTCTGCCTCGATAACACTTTCTACAGAGTGAGGTGGCCGCCAGATGTTAAGCACCTTTAATCCCGCACTCTCTACTAGCGTCCGCCACTCAGCCTCCGTCCTCTCCTTCGCACCAAGGCACGCCATCATAGTGATATCGGACGTTGTCACACGAGCTAGCGGCTTCACAGAGCTAACCAAGCTTTCGTGAATGAGAAGCTTCGAGTATCCGGGTTCCATGGCTTCGGCAAGTTGAGAAAGGATCTGCTTCGCCTGTGTGTCTTCCCAGTCGTGCAGCACGTTGTGCATGAAGTAGACACGGGCACCTTTCACGGGCTGTGGTTCAAAAAAGTCATGAGGGTGGATGGAGATGGTGTCGTCAATAGTCAACTCCTTGAGAATATCGGGCAGGTCTTGAAGCACCAGACTGCCCTCAGGGATATCAGGATGGCGCAGATGGAATTTGGTCAGGTCATGGCCCTTGCTACCACCGACATCGACGACTAGGGGCCTGTCAGGCTTGGACTCTTTCACAAGAGTCTCAGTTGGGTAAACATCAACCCAGGGCGTCAAATTGTGCTTGGAGTGACTCTCCATGGCATCATTGAATTCCCTTGCGGCGACAGGGTTCGCGCTAAGGGACTGGAACAGATTTTCGCTTGAGCCTCTCATGAACTGCCAGTTGCAGTCGTTGGGGTTAGTAGGGACCTTGTACTCCGTCTTCTTGAGGTATGCTGGCAAAGTCCTGAACATGGGGGAATTGACGAAGCCATAAAATTCACCATAGACATTGGCGAGGGCCTGATCCTCAGCGAGAGCGCGTACCCACGGTGTAGGCTTATAGGTGTCCTCGGCGGTCTCGATGGCAAGATTCTGCCCAGAAATATGCCGAATCATGCGTCCTTCATTACCGTCAGAACGCTCATCATCAGTTGAGCAGAGCAGATGTGTAACCTACGAATAAGCACTACATCGGCACCCGTTAACTCGGCCAGTTCCGCGCAAGTCTTCACTCCGCCTCCGGTTTCGATCCATTTGCTGAAGACACCCGCATCAATCAACGTCTTGACGCATGCATTGGTGGCCGGGTTAACCCAACAGTGCTGCCAAACAATATCCCACGGCTTATGTACTCTGCTTAAGGCCAGGGTCAGCGCGTCCATGGCACGGACGCGCTCTGCTTCGTTGACGAAGGACTCCGCGTCGAGACCCTCCAGGGCTCCGATAAGTTGGTCTGCTGATTCCATGTTGGAAATGGGAATTAAGTTTTGGGGAATGATGCAGGAACAACGGAAACGACACGCGGTCTCCTATTTAACAGAGGGAAATGTTCTTATCTACCGGTTGACTAGAGGGTTTCAAATACTATAGTAGTTAGTAAATTTCTTGTATCAGATAAGCGCGTACTAAGATCCATTTTCCTTATATGTATTTTTCTTAATACGTAATTTGTCCTCAACGACCCGATGTAACCGGTATGGCCAAACTTCTACGGTATCAGTTTGTCACGCGGAGTAATTGGTCCCGAATTACATTTAAAACGCCGCACAATTTAATGCCATGCGGGTTGAATTGGTTAGCACTGATCAGTTGAGGACACTGTATTCGAAAGTTGAGTGAGCAAGGATATCTCAGGGGCAGACCCACCTGTTGGGCCATTCACGTACTTCTCACGCCACTTTTGGGATGTCGTGCTTGGCATGCAGCCCCTCGGACTCGTGCGAGCGACATTGACAGTACCTACCGGTTTGCATCTATTGTAGCAGTTGAATTTTGGTATTGCTGAACAGTCTGTATGGAGGACTGGAAACAACGTTTTCGCTAAGGAAAGTGAAACTTTCTGTGTGAATATGATATTCATCATTGCTTTTGGTTCCCGCTCAAGTCGCCCTCTTTCACAGTTTTCACCTTAATAACATTACCTCAACAACATCATTTCGACAACCCCAAAGCTTGCCCTATCAGATCATCACCACGACGCTGCTGCCCTATCGCGCGCGTAGATGCCTAGAGGAAGCACTGTCCCCCACATTGACACCAAGCTACGTGTCACGATCGTCAATCGGCTTCGCCCGTCGGTCACCCTGTGCGCTCGTGGTCACCTTAAACTCAAATGTCTTGTGGATCTGATCCGCGCCGTGGCAAACGAGCGGGATGTCATCGATGCTTTCACCTGCGTGGCTTGATGTCCTCTCCTCGTCATTCAACTGATGCCTGTGAAGTTTACCCCATCTTCCGCTGGTGCTGGATAGCCCTCGGTGGGTGGCGCTGCTGCGTCGTCCCTGGCTGGTGGTCCTACTGCCATCGCCACTGCCACTGAGAGTCCGAACTTTGCCTCTAGCCAAGCGGAAGAGCGGGCCCAGTGTAGGCAAAGAGGAGCATACCACAAGAATACAACCCTCTCCTAGACCGAGTATATCGAGAAGGGGGACTAGGCCTAACAAAGTTAGTTCTGTGCCAAGAAACATGTAGGGTGTATAACTCACAAGTCAGATTCTCAGCCAGTACTACAAAAATTTCCCCAAAGATTGTAAGTTTGTATAGATGGTAAGGATGAAGGCCAGAATACTGAGACCCAGCGCGATCAAGACCAGGATGCGGTTCTTAAGTAGCATGTTAAGGCGCATAATGAATGGTATTGGGTACACAGCGAAGAATACATCTAGGAAGGCAGAGTAGGCCGAAGTGAAATAGCCGAAATCTGACATGACCTTAGTACTGGCACATTTTCCGCCCGGTATAGTCCTGTTCCAGCCGAATTCAACCGGACCGCATTGCTTATACCACCAGACCGAGGTAGCCGATATACAGGCCTGGGAGCTGAGCGCGAGGCCCCAGAATAGTATCGTCGTCTTAAGGCCGTAGTTCAGAATGCGCTTAAGAGTAGCGATGATAGCGAACTTGGGTAGCGAAAACGTCCATATCAGTACCGAACTGATAATTACATTCCCTTTTAGAGCTCGCGGTATCAATGGGGGATCAATGGCCTCCATTCTTCGTCCAAGACCGTATTGGGTGCCGATTGTGATCAGGATGCAGGTGACGAGCATCACAACGACGAAAAATACGGTGATATAGTCGTCCATTCCAAGGCCACCGCCTTTGCTGAATATGCGAGTACCAACTCTCAACGCCACGAAGACTACAAGACAGTTAGCTGCCTTTCGGCGCAGCATAAGAGGGCTACTCGCAAGCTCTGACTGCGAACATAGACCAGCAAGCCCTGTCAGCGATGGTGCCATAGTCTTCCACGTCCCACAATCGCATAGTGTTGATGATTGGTGTTACAAAGGTTGCAGAACGTTAGACCAACGTTAGACGAACTTTAGACCTTCCTGGCGCGATGAAATAGGCTTATTGTTAAATACACTGCCGTGGGATGCGGCGTAGCATGCGGCGTAGCATGCGCCCCATGTAACGGTCAGGATCCTTCGCTAGCCCTTGAAATATCGATCTTCGCTACATAGTTGGCTTGTCTTCTTTAGATTGTCAATAAATACCGTGTATAGAGGGTCGACAAGTGATCAGAAACTCCTTTAGGGGAAAATAACTAGAAAATCGTTTTGTACGGAAAATATTAAATATCTTAAGCTAAGCAAAACACAACTATCGCCAGCTACCTTGTAGAAAAGTTAAAGAATTCCTACTCTAGGAATTTTCAGTTTACTAATAAAATTCCCTATTAAGGAGTCTCTATAGTTTATAACTAACGTGGTTCACAAGCGAGCGGGCCACCTAAGCAAGCAGGCCACTTAACACTAGCAACACGCCTTTGCAACAACACAACGTAATATCTTAATAACGCTAACTACAGAATATATCTACTAAAAGTAATATATATCTTGCTATAACTAATATTACCTCTTAGTAAATTTTTAGCAAAAGACACACTATAGCAGTATATACTGTGCCTTAATTAACGCTATAGGCCTAACGCGCTAGATAACGCTCTTAACACAACTGTAAACTAAACTTAAAGCACCTAATAAAGCTAGAAGAGGAGGTAATTATTAAATATATACTTAAGCAAGATCTATAAGGGATATCCCTATTAAAGCTTCTTATATAAGATATAGCTAATAGACTGCTCTGCGCACGCAACACAAAGCCTATTAGCAAGAACTAGGTTAATAACTTTATAAAACACACACCTAAGCTGTAAAAGTAATAGACCTGCTAGTATAATTGCTAGCAAGCTGCCTGTAAGGACCTAGTAGTTATCTAGCCCTAGTTCACGCTTGTTTAGTTAATAAAGGCAAAGTATAGTATTATAGACAAAGATATATATAACTTTAACAAGTCTAGCTTCCTAATAAGTAAGATCTTGTTGCAGCTAGTAGTAATAGGCTTAGAGAAGCCTAGGAAGCAGAAGAAACTCTAGCCTAGTAATTATAAGTAGGTTACCCTAGTATAAGGCGTTAGTTTAATAGAGAAGGTTATCCTACTGTTCCTTATCCTTGCTAGCAAGGTTCTAATCTCTAACTAGTTTACTAAGGACCTGCTACGCAACTAGGTTATACAAGTAAGCTCTACTAGCTAGACTAATAATAATTTAGCACTTGCCTAGCTAGAATACTTTAACTTATATGCAAAGCCTATTAGGGTCTACTAGCTACTTATTATTAACAGCTATAAGAGCTACTGCTTAGTAGAATTCTAGAATTACTGTAAAGAGAAGAAGATAATTACTCTCTATATACTAGCACACTTGTTATACTTGTTATAGCTACTTAATATTGCCTACTTCTTACTGCTAAAGCGCCTATATAGTAATAAGGGTTTAGCCTTAGCACACAATTATATCTAGTATATTAATAAGGAAACCTTCCTACTAGCCTTTAAAGTAATATTTAAGAAGGTGTTTATAGCAGAGAATGTTTGCACAGGCTTTAGAGGTGCTAGGCTAGTCCTATACAACCTAGAGGTTGTGTTATTAAAGCTTAATGTGCGCCTGCGCACGCTAACTCTACTATAACCTAGTAACGTTGCCTAGGAGCTAAAGACACTATATAATACTTATAAAGTAGAGGAGCAGTTAACTCTAATTTAAAAGTAGATTTAAATCTATTAAGGGTCTCTAGCAAGTTTGTTAGATAAATAGGTTAGACAGTTAAGTAAGGGTGCTTAGCAGATAGTGTATAATATAGTGTTACTGTAGGAGGAACAGGCATGTATGCAAACTGCTATTAAGGAGCTTATAAAGCGCAAGATTTATAAGTAACACTATATACGCGTAGAGGAGACCCTTATAGTTAGTAAGGTAGTTAACTTAATTACTAAAAAGGAGGGTAAGAGTTATAGTATAGGTAAGACACCTATAAAGAGGGTGTGTATTAGGCAACACTATAGGCGTTGTAGAGAGATTAGATATAATTTCTATACTTATAAGGTAGAAATAGAGGACGCAGATAATAGTAAATCTTCTAAATAATATTATTACTCTGTCTAACCTATAATTTGTTTATGTAGTATTGCGTAACGTTGCTGTAGAGGCGTGTTGCTAGTGTTAAGTAGCCTGCTTGCTTAGGTGGCCTGCTCGCTTGTGAACCACGTTAATGTTAAATAACAAATAAACTTTCTCTTGGCAACGCGTCTCTATTACCTATGATACTACTTTAACGCCTAACCTAGTTCCTAGGATTACCCTACACTATCTGTAAAAGCTTTAATTATGTGTCTAACAGGCGTCTTCAACTTGTGGTCGTACTTCTTACTGTTCAGGATCTCACGCACTCTAATCTTAACGTCTTCAACTACAGAAGATTGAGTCAGTTATAGCTCGAAGATGTCTTCGCTGCCAACCAGGATGGCTTTACCGACTTTGGTCCGACCAGGCTCACCGCAAGAGTTACGGGGGCGAATTGACATGAACATCTTATCGGGGAGGTCGAGGAACAGATCCGTGAAGTAGTCCTCGTCATCTGTGAGCCAGCGAATGCTCGAATGCGGAAACAGCGGAGACTCGAAGATGATATCGCTGAACGCAGCGCCGAAGACGTTAGTAACCGACAAGAACTCTTTGTAGTCAGCTGGCAGCTGGGTGCCGAGGCTCTCCTCGGTTTTTTCTGTCTGTTGGGCTGTTGAAGAGTTGTGAAACAGCGTCTTGACAGAGTTGAACTGCACACCTGAGCTTCCTCTCTTTGCATCTGAATTAGTGCGGCAGTTGTAATTAGTCTTATGTAGAAGTTCCAGTACAGTGGACTCTGCCGGTGCTCGTCTGCTATTGGTGAGGCGCTCATTAACGATCTGCTCAGCCTCAGTTGCAAACATGTCGAGCTTCTCTAGAACAACGCTGAGCACTTCCTTAAGTGCGCCTTGTGCCAGGATCTCCCAAACACGCTGTGACTAAGCCAGAATTCTCACTTGCTGATTCGAGTTCAAATTCTTGCCAATCATTGCGAGGATATCATCTACGATAGGTAGACGCTCTAGCTCTTCTGATTCATCGTCTTGCCATTCGAAGCGAAAATGCATGTCCAGGGCATGCACCAGAACACAACCGACGTCCATAGTCACCACTCTTGTCTGCGGATATTTGTGCTCTGTGGGTTCCATGTTCTCGACAGCGGTCATAATCTCCTGGACTGCATCGTGCGCTTGACTGGGCGTCATATTGGATGGATCTGGTGCCATCATCTTGTCGTTGTTGCCCTTCTTCCAATGCGATTTTTCGAGCGGCGTCCTCGGCCGATTAGGCCAAAACCAATTTTCGCAGCCTGATGCTAGCTTGGCGGCTTCGGTTGCGATATCACTGCGTGTGACAGATCGCGCTTGCGTTTCGATTTTGCGTGTTTGCCAGCTCTTTCCTGAACTCCCTGTTCGCCGCCTGTCGCGGCCTGTCGCTTTCGATCTTCTGTGATCGACTCACGCACACGCTCTTCTTCACCGTTTGGCCACATGCTCTGCTGCCCCAAAGCAAACGCAGTGGAATCAGGGCCACGTGTTGTCCATGGAAGTAATCGTAGTCGTTCAATTTCGACACTGTGCACCTGGCGAGCTGGGTTGACCTAATATTGCAAATTGCAGTGCCATTCGCGTAGTCATTAGGGTTTGCTCACAGTAAGTGGAGAGTCTCCAGGCTCCTGAATACAAGCAAACGTTAGTGCTGCTGGTTGCTTGGGGCTAGCGCAAGAGGAAGGACCATGCACGATGACGTGACCTCGAAGCTTTCATAAATATGCTTCTGCCTCCCGTTGCTAAGCTGCTACTAAAGTCTCAATTACCAACCGTGGTACGATGAAACAAATGAAGTCCGAACAACGGACGCTTAGAAGCAGATCGGCACAACTGTACATCAACCCGTGCGTTGCTTTTGAAGAGTGACAGCTAGGGGTATTACGGCTCAAGGAAACAAGCATGGTGGGCATATCTGCTTGACAGATGGACCACATGGCGCTTAGGTGCTATTTGGTGACTGAGAAATCGCTGCGCAAATTTTCTAAGTTGTTGACTTTTTCGATCAGCGGTTTAGCATCGTCGTTAGTCATTGCGCGCGCTTCAGCTTTCCTCTTGCTGTTTTCCATAATTTGCGTAATCAAAACGCCGATGACCTCGACTGCAATATTCACCAACGAAAGAGCCCAGGCCACAGTCTACCGTCTGCATTAGCATGAAAATCCTCACTAACATCAGTGAGGAAGACTCACGTTGCCGGTACAATTTACACCCGCATCGTTGGTTGCTGCCATCGCCTGGCCTTGCGCGCTGCAGCTCCAGCCCCAGAGATCCTGCTGGTTGCCCATAGAGAAGCCTGTCCTACACACTGCTGCTGCGATCGAGTACGAGAACGCCTTGAGACTGGTGATCCAATAGTGCAGCTGGACCGCAAACCGATAAGCGCTCTTAGCGACCGGTTTGGTTGGGAAGATATACGCGACAAGTGAGGAGGCGTCGAACAGCAGGGCCATCACGGAAACTGCAAGCAGTACGAGAGTAGGGAACAGCATTGAGTGCTGCGGCCATGCGTCCGGAACATTCTTCGTTTGCGCCCACTTGATATATACCAGAGACTGTAGCACTGCAATGGTGGCATCCGTGGCAGATAGCAGCGCGTGCTGAACAACTCGGAGGATTTGAACGCGGCGATCGAGAGGCGCCACGCCGGGCGCAATCGTCGGCAGATCCTTGTGAACTTCGTTGATCGTGACGGTAGGAGGCTTTTCTGCTTCTGTAGACGCAGCCGAGGTATTTGAGTCAATACGTGCATTTCTGCCACGAATCTGATCCAGTGTGTCTCTGAACGCAAGTGCGCTTTTGGTGAAAGCGTAGTTCGGATTTTGAGTAGAAGACCACGCGCCGGGAGCGGTACGGACCTCTTCGAGTTTTGATGGGTGGTGTGGTGCATATTCGGTCGATTTGTTCCTATCAGCCATCTCCATGTTGAGCTTTGTGGTATTGTCGTTACGATTCGATACGCGGTGTCTCTTTTTCAAAGCTCTAAAGTAATTGAAACTCGATGTCGCCGACAGGTGAAAGGACGCTGTCAGCTTCAAATGCTGCGAAGCATCTCCCAATCCTTTTGTTGAGCATAATTCTTAGCCAGCTGATGCCGTATGCGCCACCGCGTGCGGGGTATGGCTATCATACCGTTTGAACTACAAATCGCAAATCGGATAGACTGAGACACATCTGGCGATGTCCAGCACATGGTCCTCCAGTCCAATGACCGTCTCTGGTAGCTGAGAGCTGAACAATAGCGCGACTTTTAGCTGCATTCAGCCGTAAATTAGTGGAGGAGACCGCACCTGTCCAATCGCATCGCAGAACAGACAACCTTCACCACAGGCAGCTCCTTGCGATAATGGCTCGATCAACAATCACATTTTCATGCGCTCCAGGATCCGGTATCTTCTTTGAACGAGGCCATCGAGATCGCACTGAGATGCTCCATGTCGCAGCGATATCGTAGAACAAGTGCGTAAACTAATTGGCGAGAGTAGTCATTCACGAAACCCGTAAGGCTGAAGCGGGGTAGAGGCGGTGCGGTCCGTGGCAAGCTGAACCAGCAATCTCAACGCAAGATCCAGACCTTTACGAGGAAGCTTGGCAAAACACTGTGAAGCAGAGATATGAGATGTCGTGGAAAGCAAGGATCGGCTCGTCCCACAAAGGAACATAGATAGTAGACCAAGGACGAGCGCACTAACAGAGGCCATCTTTCCAAACTTTCGAACAACGAGTGATGTTGATCATACGATCGTGTTGATCAGGACTGATGCAGAAGCCTGGACGCCGTTAGTGAGTATGTCAACACAACACACACCATGCCATATCACAAGACGGGCCGGGGCGCCAGCATCCTAGCAAGGCGACCCAGGCTTAACGGCTGGTGTCTTCCGCAGACAATTTTACATCGTATTCTCCAGTCTCAAACGCGGTGTTAGACCTTGTAGAGGAGAGCATTCGCCATTGTTTAGAGCTGGGACCAAAAAACTGCCGAAACTACCACAGCAAACTTTCGTGACAGCGGGCGACTCCGTTTATATGGGCCCATGCCAGACACAGGTCCACGGACTCCATGTTCGAAGAGATAAGGACGTAGAAAACAATTTTGAGACTGTCGGTAGCTACGACATGCTCTGTTGTCCTCATGGTGGTTCATCGTGTCGACAACCATTGATACATGCGGAAGCTGTGGCTAGCCGAACCATTTCCGATGCGGATTGGTGGAGTTGCCGAAAGAGAAAGCGGATGCGCCTGGGACCCCTCATCCAACGCGAATGCGAGGAGCGTGAATTCTGCGCATGTCTCAATCTGATCCCAGAAGCTGGGGTTTCAGTTTGAGTGTCCATTGGCGAGCGTCTTCCCTGGACGAACGGCTGGCAAAAGTCTGACCGAGCCATCTCACTTGTATGCATGCTCCTTTGTCCATAAAGAGAGCCTGCTCGTAATTCCACGGTTCTGGGGCTAGTTAGACTGCGGAAAATACTGTGCCGCCGGGACATTGCAGGTCGCAGACAACGACTGTGCCGCACAGGGTATGTTCAGTGGGCGGGACGTTACATCATACTAAGCCTCCAAGGGCGGTGGGCGTGCTGTGCATACCTGGGTAGGCGAATTAGCCTGGAGTGAATATGAAGAACGACATTTGAAGAACGACAGTTCAATGAAATCTTGTTACCTCGATTTCGCGAGCTGATGATTGCAATGAACATCTGTGCACTGGTGTTCAAGCTGCATACGCGAAAGCCGCTAGCGCAGGTCACGTCACGGGCCATCAATGGGTGCACGAGCGCACCTTGCTCCACAGGCATCCCTCGTCTGCTTTCTCCTTTTTCAAAAATGACAAATTTCGACGTCGGCACACAAAGCGGCTCCCTCCACAGTCCCAAGCTACGGCACGGCTTTGGCGATATATGATAGTCTGTCAAGGAGGCGACCTGGTCACAGAACCTTGATGATAGCATCGTTCGACCTTGCTCTCTGATCGGAGCAGCTAGAGACGGGTTCGATGGAGTCCTCTACGTGTGCCATCTCAAGCTATACTTACATAGAGCCTTGCAAATTGTGCCAGGTCCAAGATACTGACTCCTTCGAGGCAGATGTTGATTCGCTGCGTTGACCGCAATTTTCTGCACATTCTCTTGTCAGTACACGGCACACGAAGTGAAGCAAAGCGCACTGGCAGGAACTACGAGAGGCGTTGAACGGCTTTTGCCCTCAGCCGTAGAGCCGCTAAGGTGCAGCCTCACAGGCTGAAAGCCAAAAAGGTGGAACCGACGTTCGTAACCAACCAAGCCGCTGGGCCGAGCCGCTCGACCCTCGAACTTGCGTTGCTCGTCACCGGGCCTCAGGGCAATCCAGAAGCGCGAAGCGAAAACGACTCAATGCCTCTCTTGGCTTGTGTAGAAGGCCTTATGCGGTAGCAGGTCGAGCGAGCGCCCACGCGGGACGCCTAAACCATGCGACTTAGAGATGTTGGTGATCGTCGACGGTGTACAGCTATCAGCACCAAGCATTTTTGGGTACGATGTGCCGTCGTACGATATGCCGTATGCGAAGGAACACAAGCTCACAAGCTGCGGATCTTCCGCTGGAACGATTCATCACCTTCCGCGAAAGCTTGTTGACATTATAAGTTCACTGACTATGTTGAGATGCCGCCGCATGAGGAAATTTCTATGTCCTGGGTACGACCGCGCATGCCCACATACTGGAACAGGCTTGAAAATATGGGGTAAACCTCCCAAAGAGGTACTCTAGTTCACCGGTCGGACCCTTCAGGCCAACCACGACCCACTGCTTGCGCGGATCCAGGCACCGTCGGGTGATGCCAGACCTCGACTCGGGGGTCGCGGCTGTTGTTCAAGTACCTGATCAGCGTTTAATTTTTGCCTCTTTCGACATCCAACGGCACAGCGATTCCGGCCTCAAGAGACAAACCTGGGTGTCTTATACCACTTGGACTTCCCTGCTTCGAATATCAGCTTCGACCCACCAGCAGGATTCACGGCCCACGCGCAATTTCATGTCAAGCTGACACTTGCCCTGGACCCAATTATTCCCCGTCACTTGAGCCTTTTGTACTTACATGCTGCCGTTCTCTTCCTCGGACCTCTCTGCCGTTGTGAACCCTTCCCTCTTATAGACTCAACATGGCGATCTACGGAGATAATGCGCCTCAGCTCGCCGGTTCTGTCATTGCCCTCGCTGTCATCGCGTATGTCACATACGGTCTCCGTATCTACACACGACTTCGCAATGGGTCCTGGGGTATGGACGATTGGTCCATGACGGTCGCGATTGTATGTCATCTACGCCACACCCGCCAAGCACAGTGTACTGACCAGTCAGCTTCCGTTCACAGCGCTATCAGCGGCATGCATTGGCGGTGCATACAACGGCATTGGTGTTCACGAGGCAAGGCTTGACGTGGAGCAAAAGAAGACCGGCATGCAGGTACGCTTTGCAAAGTCTCACAGCGCAACGTCTCTCAGTCTCTAACAGTAACAGTACTTCTTTCTTTTCGAGGTCTTCTACTGCGCAGCGATCATTCCTATCAAGCTCAGCATCTCCTTCATGCTGCTGCGCATTGCTTCTAACAAGTCGGTGTACTCTTACAGTCTGTACGCAGTGTCCGCCATGTTCACAGCGATGAACCTCATTGCCATGTTGTACATCATTTTCCACTGCTGGCCTGTGGCGTACGCATGGGACACTTCCATCAAAGGAGGGAAATGTGACCCCGCGCAGACGCTTGCAGACATTTACTACGCAACAACAGCCGTCAACATCGCCACGGACTGGTTCTGTGCACTCCTTCCAGTGCCACTTCTTTGGAACGTCCAGCTCAACCGCAACGCAAAGATCTCAGTGGGTGTAATTCTTGGCCTTGGAGCCTTGTAAGTCAGCTGCGCGCACCAAGACTCGGACATTGCTAACGCAACTCTTACAGGGCCAGTTTGTCTGCATGCGTCCGTCTTGTCTATACAGTGAACCTCACCAACGCCGAAGAGTACCTCTACGGCATCTCCGATGTCGTGCTATGGGGTTACGCAGAGAATGGTGTCGGTGTGATCGTCGGTTGCGTCGCAACATTGCGTCCTCTGTTCCGCAAGATCTTCAACCTCGGTGGCGATACCACTGGAGCCCACAACACCCCTGGTCAAAGCTACGCTAAGAGGCCGACAAAAGCAAGAGCTCAAGGTCGAGACGAAGAGTGGGTTGCTCTGGGTGACTCCAAGTTGGCAAGTGTAGTGGAAGGACGCACACTGCCGGACTCAAGCTCGGAGGAGCACATACTAGGGAACGGTATCAAAGTCACTCGAGAAGTTGATGTCCAGAGCAGTCGATGAACGAGACAAAACGCAAGCGAAACACGCCATGTTTAATAATACGATACCCACATAGCGAACAAAAGCTTTGACTGTCGGACAGTCGATTTGAGAGCGCCTGCTTGTCCTGCGATCTAGCCCTCCGTTCGCACCTCAGCCTTAGTCTTCCAGGGTCCCGCATCTTGAGCAATATCTGGTTGTTGCGGTCGTTCACGACCCTTCGCACGCGTTGCCGCGCCTGAAGCTCGCTCTCACCGCTATTGCTAACAATGCTGAGCCGGTGAGTCGTCATCAAGCAAGAGATCACCGCTGTAAACTCAACCTCTGAGGACTTTCGCCCCGGGCAGCCCATTAGTCCCTCTGACCAGGGGAAGTACGTTCCTCGCATTGGCTTGACGAGCGTCTCACGAGCCTCACCCTTATCAGCGTCCTCCCCAGACGCGCGAGCAATCCAGCGCTGTGAATACCATTTTTCGGGTTCAACCCAGTACTGAGGGTGCATGTGGACTGCCAACAGACTTGGTTGGACATGCACATTTGCCAAAATGACGATCTCGCGCTCGCCAACTTGAAGTCGTTGCGGCGTAGAAGGCGTGTGTTTTGGCAGCGCCAGAGCAGTAGGATACTGCCGTAGAGTTTCGTACTGTGATGTTGTTAGAAAGTCGGTCCGCAGTGGCTGATCTACTGCGGTCCTATTGTGGGTATGGGGTTGATGCGCGCAAGGTTTCTGACTTACCAAGACTGCTCGGCAGCGCACCAAGCTGGGGTACAAGCACTCGTATTCCCGATTTTCGTCGTCGTACGTGACGATGTCAAGCTCTTCTGCGAGCCATTGCTGCACTTCTGGCTCTGAGGCAAGCAAGTAGATCGCGAACGCAAGGGTGTTGGCTGTGGTATCGTGACCAGCAAAATTGATCAAGAACACATTGCCAATTACCTCTTCGACTGTCAAGCTTCGTGGTTTCTTCGACTCGTCCCAAGACGTTTCGCTGGCCTTCAAAGCCCCAACGAAAGATGTCATGATACCTCCCTAGCCTTGCTCACCGTTCTCCACTGCTGCTGTCTCTTCCTGCAACATGTGCTCCATGTGTTTTCGGAAGTCTACTGCCGCTTTACCGATGACGTTGAATGGTTTTGGGAAATATGGTAGCAATAGAAATTGAGCTGGAAGCACAAGTAAGAGGATGATGTTGTCAAGGACTGTACGCAAGGCATCGCGGTACGTAGAGAAAGCTTTTGCGTTAGTCGTTGCCGCATCAGCGACCTGTGATTGGCAGTCAAACGACTTTCGAAAGCCCGTAGCAGCCAGAAAGTTCAGTGGGACTGTGCGTGTGTCTTCTGCGACACTGCAAACGTCACTATCCGCCCAGGTGGCTTTCATCTGTGTTGCTTGCTTGGTCGACTCTTTCCACATGAACTTCATGATACTCTCATTGAAGGGCGAGGCAACCAGCTTCCTATGACGAGGCCAACGCTGGGCATTGACTTTCAGGATGTTGGGCCCGTAAAATCCCAATGGCTCTTCTTGTATCAGCCAGGACCAATGTGAGATGCAAAGTTGTGCTTACTGGAATTTTCATACAGTCGAATGAAGTCTGCTTTCCGCGAGAACAAGTCATACACGGCATCGGGATCGCTAAGCTGTACCCACATGGTCTTTGGTGTGATTGTTGCCATACTGGACCGTAGCGAAGGTGCAACTCAGCTTTGTCGTTCCAAAACCACCCTCTTCGTGTGTAACGGATGTATTTTGGCAGTGTTCGCGAAGTGATCCCATCTAGTGCTCTGAACACGAGTGCTCCCAGTACTTGCCATGGGAAGTTGAGGCCATCCACAGGTATACACACAAGTGGTATACCCATGGACGAGGCACGTTTGTAATTTATCTGCAGGGTGACGCAGCTCCAGGCTGAGTATGCCGTGAAAACGGCGAACACATACTGCCACATGCTGGTGTAAGGGGCGATACGTGAGTAGGCATATAGTGAGTTGTCGAGATAAACAAAGCGTTTGTCACTTTGACGTTGATGTTAGCGCTTGAGTGACGCAGGCCAGGTTGAATCAACGGAGACAAATCCCCAAGTCTGGCAGGCAGCCCAAACGGACCGGCTTACACATCCGGGCCGCAAAATCTTAATATCATTGGTCAGCCCTAACAGACCGTTAGGTTTGAAACGTCCAGACATAGAAGCCGACGTGAGGTGAAATTTAGTTAGTGGTTACAAACATTGTTCTGAAGGGTTTTTGACCTGCTGGTCCGATTTGCGAAGATGATACTCCAACCCATGAGCTGAATCAAAATAGTATCGCAACATCGGTATCGTTTGGGCAGTTCTGACCTAATTCGGAGCCACGTACTCGTTGACCAAAGGTGCTGTCGCAAGGTCGAGCTTGACGCCGAATTGCCCCGTTGCTTGACCAAAACTCTCTTTCACCGCAGCACTGGCGTACTCGCGCATCTCCTTCTCGTATGCAGCAGTGACACCCTCCCAGGTGTCTGCCTTTCCTTGAGTCCAGGCTTCGCCCACCAATCGACCTAAGAGATCGGCATCACGAACTGCTGTGTTCGCACCGTTGCCTCCTGCTGGTGTCATAGCATGGACAGCGTCTCCTATGACTGTGACACGCGGCTCATTTGGCCATTTTGGTACGCCCTCTGGGTTCGAGCATGTGATCTTCCAGAAAGCGGCTTCGTCCTCGATCATGTTATCGAACAATGGCTTCACACGCTCGTGCCAATGAGATGTCAATGACTTGGCGATAGCAGCGGCTGGCTTGCCAATGATGGCGTAGTTGTCGTTGGGCGCGTCGATAACGCCAGGGCTTCCTCCCATCGTCCAGCCAAAGTTAATATCTGGGTTGTCCATATCGTTTGCTCTGACGTTCGTGATGATGAACACTTTACCGCCGTTAGGCTGGGTTGTATCATCAACAAGTCGGAATACGCCCTCCCCGAGGCCCTTGAAGGCGCTGGTAGGTGCCTGTCCGTGGATACCTCTCGACCCCAGATCAAATACTTTGATGGCACCATTCGACAGCTGCCCACCGACTGCGCTCTTTACACCCTCGCCACCAACTAGAAGGCTGCCTTCCTCGCTCTTACTGCCGTCCTTGAAAACTAATCGTACGCCGTTCTCAGTCTTCTCATACCCAGTCACATGATGACTCCAGCGAACGTTATCTTCTAGACCTTCCATGAAGATCTTGCGCATATCGCCGCGGCTAATGCCAACGACCTTTCCTCCTCGACTCGCAAGCGCCTCCTTGTTTACGCTCGGCACATCGTTGCCGAGATTCTCGCCAGTCAGAGGATCAATGGCTGCGAACCCTGCTCCTCCAGTTTTGCCGCATGCATCATAGAATCTTTCGAAACCCTCAGGTCCCAGAACTGACTCGATAGCGTCAAGACCAACAGCGGACAGGCGCAGGCGGTATCCCTGCGCGCGGAATACTATCGATGCATCACGTTCGTAGACGATGAAGGGGATGTTCTGGCGGTGTAACGATCGTGCGAACAGTAACGCCGCAATCCCTCCGCCTGATATGAGGATCGGCTTTTGTGTTGTGGAGCCCATCGTGTTGATGAACCGGGCCGTGGGGAGTGGTGGGATGTGTTTTGGGAAAGCTTTGTTTATTGTATGTAAAGATGAGAAAGCGCGTCTGAGGTACATATGTGCGTCATCGGTGTAGAAGGCGCGTTGCCTTTGTGGCAGGCGCGATGCTTATGGTGTGGTGATGGATAGCGTCAACGAACGCGTGTGGGGGCGCGAGTGGGGGAAAATCGATTTGCAAGCCGACGGAACCCGGCCGCTCGGAGCCTCCGACTTTGTCATCAACGCGCTCGCGCACCAACCGCTCTCCATCACCACCTCCATCAGTTCATCCGGAACTCGTCCCACCCACTTCTTTGGCAGTCAATGCTCTGATGTTCCAGGGCTCGATTTTTCTGCGAAGATCAAGGTTGAGAACAAGTCGGCAGGCTGCACGCGACCGCCGCGGAAGACTATTGCCGATACTGGAAGATCTATGATACGCCAATGTGCTTTGGGAAAGCTCCAGATGGAGACACATGAATCCCAGAGCATACTCGGTACATGCTCAAAGCACCAAGCATGGACGTGGGCATTGCTCTCCCTTGCTAGACTGTGTCAATCGAAGAAATAGGGTGAGCAAGGACATTGTAAGTTTATATTCCTTTTGCGGCCGATCTTAGAATTTGCACATGTCATTCTCCATTTCACAAAGCATTTTATTCATGTCCTTCGACGCTGATTCATCATCTGATCTCGTGAGTGAGCAGGCATTTGTCTGAACTTTCATCTGAGCTACACGATCCTATAGTAGTTAATTCAGAATTTGATTTCCAACTGCGAGAAGGTGAATGGTATTGGATCCAGCTGTTGGGCCTTGCGCATGCGCGTAAACGGCCAGGCCTGCGCGCAACACTGTGGAGCATGTACAAGTCAAACCGCAAAATATGACATGACAGAACCGCCAGCCCTGCCAATAGCGCATCTGCTGCTGCCAACAAACCGTTTGTCGTTTCAGATTCCGAGATTTCCGACCCTGATGCAATTGTTCAATCACGATTGCTCCGCGACCGAGAAGGTAATTCGCAGGCCAACCCTCAACCCTCACATCAGCATTACAGAAACATGTGGGAATGACCGAGCCGATCCCACAGGGCTCGCAGTTGCAGCACACATGGTAGATCGTGTACTGCCACTCATAAACTACCAAGTGCCTTGCCTGGCGTCGTCCTGTCTCCGGGGTTAAAACCGACTGTTTTCGTCTTCGTGCTTGGTTTAGATCCTCCTACTTCGGCCATATCTGTAGGGAAGATGTCGAAAAGTAGAGTCCTGAGCGCTTGCAGCCTGGTGCCATGGTATTGAAGGCCCATGTGGTGGCCCAGCACAGTCAATGTATGTCGGCACGGTGCGCCCTCTAGAGCTCAATTAGCGTAATGAGCCTGGAAGGTGTGGACTACCTCGAAAGATACTTAATGAGTCGATCGATCGTCATCGACGGTCAGCCGTTCCTGCTCTTTCACGATACCTAGGAACCCATAGACCCGGTCCCGTGGATCACGACAATTGTGACCACTGAATCTGTCATTACACCATAACCATGACTTGTAATGGCTTTTGCCTTGTAGCGCGATTAACGATATATGCGTTTGGGGTACCCCTGCTCGTACAACCACTTTGCTGCACCTGTGGCTAAGTTACGCATTCGACTCCAGGACAAATTGACGACCCCAGTCATGCCACGGCAAACCAAACCCACCTGTCTCGTAAGAAGAACTTCCTGTACAATCACAGGCGCGTGAAAAACTCGTCACAAAGTATAACCCGCAGGTCTTGCAACTTTGGACTTTGGCTGAACATGTCTGCAGCCTCACGGAATTTTGTTGTAGCAGATCCAAGCCAGACCGTAACAGAGTGACAGTCCTTGTAGATCTCAGATATGATGCCAACTTGATGATTTCGCTCGTTCAAATCGGCTTGTTTGATGCAAATCTGATCAATCCAAATGTACACATGTTTTGGAAAGGGTTGAAGGAATGCGAATAGGTTCTTGCGGATCGCCAGATCCTGCCGATCGACCCTAGTACTGTAGGTAGGGGCTTCTGGACCCTATGTGTAGGATAACGCTGTGTAGGGCGGAGCCGCGTTGATGTCGAAAGTATGCAGGTCGTAGCGAGGCAGTCCGTCCCGTCTTGAGAACCTTTGGAGCTTCAACAGACGGATCTGTCTTTTCGTTAGACCAAGCGATTCGTAGCCGTGCCGTCTATGATCAGTGGCCATTCTGTTCGCCTCAGAAGTGGGTATCTGGTAGTCGCTCGATGCCTAAGTGACGATTCGGCAAGGCTGAATTCCTGGATAAGATTATCGGTGTTATTCTGGCTCTGGTCGTCGAGTGAGGCCAGATGGGTTAGGGTTGCGGAGATGCGGTGATAGGTCGCAGACTCGTCAAGTGTTTCCGTTCTGCTGGAGTGCTGTAAGCTTTATATCGAGCTTGTGGTTGATTGTGGCGGAGCGCAACCTTGCACGAGCATGCTCCATGCATGCCCGTGGTCGCCTGCGCCTCCTTGCGGCTTGGCAAAGTATTTCGTGTAATCATGCCCATACCAACTCTATGCCTCAAGAAGAACTTGCGATTCCATTCGATCTTTGAGTCTAACCAGCTGCCTTGCCTGCCGAGGTCTTGTGTAGTATCTGGTCATGGCAGCCTGGGAAATCCTTAGTAGATACGCGACTTGAGGCTGCCACAATGCGCCAGAACGGGCCCAAGGCTGATCGGGGTTCAGAGCGACCCAATCTTGGTGCATGCGCCATGTCAACCTGCCACGCACTCGATCAAGCACTTGTCCACAACAACGACTGGGAAAATTGAAGGGGACATGATTTCGTTTCATACCATGGACGCGACAAGCTGGCTATATATTGCATCGTGAACAGGATAAGAATACGTCAACGATCCAATAGTAACAGAGCAGTCAGAACCGCAATGACTTAGTGACCCCCTCCCCAGTGCTTCATGCCCTCAGGCCTGCGCCATTGCGCCTCCTTGCCCTCGTAGCCCAAGTCGTCCTCGCCGCCATGGAAGAGTGCGCATAGTGATCGGTAAAGGCTGGATCCACTTGTGCTTGCCTTGGGGAGCATCTGGGGAGCCTCAACTGACCCAGGCGCAACATCGCCCTCAACGTCGAGGTCGTCCTCATCCGAGCCAGATAGCGATTCGAGCATGGCAGAGAGGTTGTTGTGAAAGCGAGTCATGAAGGGCTCGAGTTCGTCAGAGTCGACAATCGGTGCTGAGAGACGCTCGGCGATGTCCCACTGAGGGTGGTCAGCCTATGAACTCATCACAGGTCGATGATTGACATACCTCGCGTAGACCCTCAAGTCGTAGTTGCTCGGCACGCTTTGAGAGATGGGGAGCCGAAGGAGTGATGGGCATAGCGGTGACGAAAGCCAACAGAGCCATAACAGCCATCAAGAGGAAGGAGCGCATTGTGATCTTGTAGTATGGGTCGAGTTGTCGAGATAGGTGCTGATGAGTATGTTGACCTTGAAATGCTGTCGCGTAGCAGGCGTAAATGCTAATTCCAGAAAAGCGAGAGTCGGGTAATGAGAGAATAAGAACGAAAGGCACGCAGTCAACAGACGCGGAGTTAATCACTACAATCCAGGTAGGAGGGGTCGGAAGTCAATTCGCCTGAGGAAACAGCATCATGGGTGGCCAGCTTACTATATATCTGTTTCTTGACTCGAGCCCTGGGATAAATCCGAAACAACGGCCAGCTATCAGAACAGGAATGATCAGCCGCAAGGAGAAACATCTTCCCACGTTCGCGCCATCTTGGCCCGACTCACTGGGTGTCAGAGCAATGCTTGCTAGGCAGAATGGTAGAAAAGCTGCAGAATTCCTCATCCTCCGCATTGACAACGATTGGCGGAGAATGCTTGTTTGCCGAGGGCATGTGAGAGGCCGTCGCAAAACGCATTGAGGGATGATCAAAAGGCGTTGACACGCAAGGGCGCATCGTAACCTCGTGTGAACATTTGCTGGCCAGACTGCATCCCTCAGAGACCGCAGACAAGCTCGTGGTCTGCTGTCAGGTTACACATCGTGAGTCGTGTACACCGGCTGTTGCCTTCCCGATGGAGCATGAACCGGTGTGGAGCAAAGCGTTGGCCACCCGTTTTTTAAGATGAAACGTGTCGCAGATTGATGGTGACGAATCCTTCGAGAAGCCAGCGAGCCGCCGTCAAAAGTCAAGCACGATCTCTGGAAGTGGCAGCTGTCTGCAACGGCCGCGTACGACACCACGGACGCCTCTCGCTAGCTGCAGAAGGTGTTGAGGTCATTCCTCGCTTGCTATCGTTAGTTGATGTGGGGTGCAGGAGTGGGAGTGCCAGGTGTGGCCCTTGAGAATGTCAAAAGCACCCTAGCCAGGAACAGCTTGGGCTTATCGCGTCGCGACCGCGGTCCACTTCAAGGATCTCACTGTGTCGTCATTCCGTCGCATTCACACTTCAGCTTCAGCCTCGCAATTTTGGTCGTTGTATACACGACATACTATTGCATTGTTTTTGATGCAGTATACGATGCCTGAACAGCCACATCACTACTCTCGAGGATTGAGGGCGCGCTTTTTGGACACTTCCTGACACCTCCCTTGCTTGGTCTTATCGAACCGCTACAGTAGTATCGGTGGATATGGGCGATAATGAACACCAGCCGAGCCTTAGGGACGGATCCCTTTCTCCAACGTCTACGATCTCGAACCTTGGGCTCGATCTGAGCAGCCTGCCGCCAGTTGCAATTTTATCGGCGCATTTGAAGGACGAGGAAGAGAAGCACCTGAAAGAGACGCTTCACCGATTTGATGCGCCATTCACTACAGACGCCTCCAGAGCACAAATTTTCATTGGAAAGGTGTCAACCAAAAGGAGAGCCGAGTTCGAACTTCGGTCTTGGAAACTAACGGTCGAAGAGGATGTTGCACCAAAACGGCCTGCTAGTCCAAGCAAGACCACCGATCACGCGAGTAAGAAGCGAAAGTGCTCTGGAAATTTGGCCAATCTAGATGGAGCGCGAGATGATGACTTTACTACTGAAGACGAGTCTGACGACGGCTCCACCATTAGAGACAAGCGACCAAGTGAGAGGGTGGAGAGCACTGATCTCGATGCCACATTTACCAACGTGCTATCTTTGTTCAAAGGTCGTGCGGGCGAAGACACTGTTTGGGTGATACGGGTTGACTGGCTGGAAGACTGCGTCCAGGCTGGCCATCTACTGCCCTTGAACGACAAGCTAGTGTACACCGGTCGAGTACGCGAACGCCCCAAGTCGGCTAATCCGAGACCAAGGGTGGCACTGTCTTCAACTAAATCTCGAGCTGCTCCTGCTTCTCAGACCCTTGTAGCGACTCGCCCAGATGACGAGGGTAACATACTGGAAAGAGCAAAGGCAGATGCAGATAGGATCCCAACAAAGTCACACTACCAGCCTCACAAAACCAGACCTAGTCACGGCTCTCGTCGATTCGAGGGCAAGAGTTTTGCGCCTACCTTGCAACCTAATAAGCCCACGTTCGCCTCAGCCACAGCGCACTTGCTGCAGCAAACCACGAGTGAGTACGATGGTACCGATAGTGACACACCCGAACCACCCGAGTGGGTCAAGAAAGGAATCAAGTACGCATGTCAACGCTTCACACCTGCAAATGGTCCCAATGACGACTTCCTTGATGAACTCAAGAAGATTCGCACTGCAAGGACGCTCATCGACGACGAGATAGGAGTTCGCGCGTACTCGACCATCATAGCTGCAATCGCAGCCTACCCTTACAGACTCACGCATCCTCGCGAGATTGCCCAGCTGCCAGGATGTGACGAAAAGACAGCCGTGTTGTTCGTGGAATGGAAGAATACTGGAAAGATCCAGGCAGTAGAAGACTATGAGAACGATCAAGCGATGAAAGTCCTGCGCTCGTTCTACGACATCTGGGGCGTTGGTGCGAAGACTGCGCGCCACTTTTACTACAACAACAATTGGAACGAGCTCGATGACATCATCGAGTTTGGCTGGAATGACTTGGATCGTGTACAGCAGATTGGCGTCAAGTATTACGACGAGTTCTTGGATTCAATTCCACGAGCAGAGGTCGAGCAGATCGCAGAGATCGTCCGACAGCACGCCGTCAAGCTGCGAGACAACCGCATCACAGTGACTATCGTCGGCGGCTATCGACGCGGCAAGCAAGCCTCCGGCGACGTAGACATGATTGTCTCGCACCCCGACCTTGAGTCCACCGCCGGACTGGTCAGAGAGATCGTCGAGTCCCTGGAAACCGACGAATGGATCACGCACACTCTCACAATGAGTCTGACCAATACGCAAAGAGGCCAACACGCACTGCCCTTCCGTTCCACAAAAGCTCACGGCGTGGGCTTCGATACGCTGGACAAGGCGCTTGTTGTGTGGCAGGACCCAGCGTGGCCGACTCGCGAGCAGGATCTCGAGGCAAACCCCAAAGCCAAGAACCCAAACATTCACCGCAGAGTCGATATCATCATCGCACCCTGGAGGACCGTTGGCTGCGCGGTCATGGGCTGGAGCGGTGGCACCACGTTTCAGCGCGACCTCAGGCGGTACGCGAAAGCCGTCAAAGGATGGAAGTTTGACAGCAGTGGTATCCGTAGTCGCAGCAACGGCGAGGTGATATTACTCGAGGGCGAGAACGGGGTCGACGGAGCGCCAGAGGACGCGGAGAAGAAGGTTTTCGAGGGTCTGGGGCTGGAATATGTGCCACCCGAGTACAGGGTGACGTACTGAGCAAAGATTGGTGATGGGGCGCAAACGCCGCGCATTGTGCCAGTAATAGTGTGCCGAGCCTCTTTTCTCCACACATCAGAGCCTTGCACGGCCTCTCCCTCGACTATCGGTGCTGCAGCTTCCATCTCCCATTATGACCAGCTCTCCACGTAGTCCACTCCGCCCCTGGGCACAGCGCGCCATCGACGCGATCAACCTACCGTTCGGTGCACTCGAGTACGTCTTCACACCCATCATCGACGGTCTGCGGTCTTCGAAGGGTCTAGCTTGTCACACATGCAAGCAGAACTGGATCTTCCTATGCATTGCGTACCTACACATCTGGCAAACCTTCAAGTCCTCAACGCCAATCCGTTCGCTCGCACGACACTGAATTGCTCACGTCGTGGCGAGGCACCATCAGCGAGAGCCTGTCGGTCAGGGTCCATGGCCTCGCGCTCTTCGTCCTTACATGTGCACCTGCGTGCGCGGTACTTGGTGCTACCGCAACTGCTGTGTACTATGCGCATAAGCTTCATCAGTATGGCGTGTACCTGGCGAACACGCGGAAGCTGGGCAGCAGCTACTGGGCTGATCCACGGGACTTTGAGGACTGGAGAAAGTGGCGGAGCAGACAGGAGGCGATAGACAGCTTGAAGGCGTGGGAAAGTCTTACTAGCAAAGAAAGCTTCATTGTAGATAGGATTTGTCTTGGGAGTGGAGCTGTGAAAGAGGGACTGAGTCCGAGGTGTGCACAGTGTGGGGAGTACAGCCATAAGAGTAGTGTGGAGACAGAATCAGCAAATGGAAACTGGGTAATGAACTGTTATTACGTAGAATATGCATACACACAACAACATAGGAAAGATATCTTGGCTCTCCACTGCAACGCCTGCCCTCTTCTACTCCGTCAACACAACGCTTCGACTGTCATCTACGAGTCCTTGAACCCCTCCTGCCTCGCCAAATCAAGATGCCACCTCAACACCTTCTGAAACACACCCTTCGCCCCCGTCTCAATAACATCCCCATGACACGGAATCAAGCGATCAAAATCCCACTTATCAATCCTCGCCGTGCTCGCCGCAAAACTCTTCCGATCCATCGCACTCGTGCCCCACCAAATCATGCGCTGCTGCGCCAGCGCCTTGCCCTGGGTGCTCGTCAGCGCGCCGAAAATCTTCGTCAAGATGCCCGAACTCGGGTCCACGCCCGTCTTGCTGAACTGCTCGGTCGGCGGGCTGTTGAACATGTAGTCTGCTTCGATGAGCGTCCGGGTGGGCCGGTGGTGGAAGACGATTTCCTTGTTGGCGTGCGCGTGCACGTACTCCCAGTCGAACTCGGCGTCGAACTCGGGAGAAATGGTGTCGAGCGTCTTCGAGGCGCGGAAAAGGTGTGTAAAAGGGACGTCTTCTTTGGAGGAGTCTTTGGCGCGCAGCTCGGGGAGCGTCTCGGGGCCGAGGATTTGCGCTTGGGGGTAGGCGGAGTGCCAGGGGCCGAGGAAGATGTGGTGCTGGAGGTGTGTGAGCAGATGTAATAGGAAGATATGGGGAGGAAACGTACCTCTGCGTCTGGCGCGCAGATGTAGCGGACTTCGCCTAGTTCGGCGACTTTGGCTTTGACTTCGTCTGTGAGCGCGACGGGGGAGAAGACGGCGAGCGATCCGGATTGGAGGCGCACTGAGGTAAGCATTAGCTAGGTGATACAACTGGAATATTGACTGCGTACCGACTGTGCCCCGTCCACCGATCTTTATCCTGCCAAAGCGCCAGAAGGGGACGGAGAATGTTGTGATGGTCCGAGGTACAACCTCACGGATGACCATGACCTTGGCCGGATCTGAGGGGACTAGTTTCGAGGACATGTTGAATTGTGAGCGCTTGCGCAACAAGGTTGTAGTCGATTGAACGTCTGGAGAAGAAGTTGTATCACTTCAGTCGCGTGCGCCAGTGGCTTGGAGCTTGGGTGAACGACGTCAGTCGCAAGATGACGCAATGTTCGAGGTGCTGAGATCGCGCGTCGATGAGGTGATTGCACAAGAATTGGTGTTGGTACTTGACTTCATTGTGCTGCTACCTGAGTATATATGTTTTGCACTCGGCCGATGCTCAGATCAAACTGTTTCACATGCGTCCGGACGAGATGTGGTGGAGGTGAGCTGGTGTTGCTGATGATTGCAAGGTGCAGGGGTTCTCGGCTGCGAGTCATGACCCTCCGACAGGGCCTATGGACCGTATGCATAGTCAGCGTCAGCATCTGCACGTCAAAGCACCCAGGATCTAGAATTCGAGATTCTGTACACTCCAAGCGGGCGTACGAACAGGTAGCCTCTCAACTGCTGCCTTGCAGCATGCTTTGTGATTACTCGACATGGCTACTTTAGGTCCCTGCCTGCCCCGTGTTCTAAGCGCTCGTTGAAATTGTTCCCTGGCGATCCGAGTATTTGCATTCCACGATGCTGCGCCTACTTTCACCCTACCCGTAGCTCCACATGATCACCGGACGTTGACCCACTGCATTGTAGCAATCCATATCCACTCAAGACTCGCTCAGGAGAGCAGGCCGTTCCGGACGAATTGTTGCGCATTGCTGGATCGTGCTGCAGAGCATCGTAGTGCTCACTGCTGGCTAGATTCTTCGTGATGTGTAAGACGAATGTCTGAACTGCTCAGCCTGGAATAGCTGCGTTCTCGCGTGCATTCTCAGCACTGAGCTCGTTCAGCAGGCTCTTTGGATTCCTCCTCTTGTTGTCCTCGTCCAGCTTTTGCTGAATGAACTTGGTCATCTCCTTGACCTTTTCCAGTGCAATGTTGGTGCAGTTCAAAATCGCCAGCGGATTTATCGTCGCGCCACCGTACTTCGCTATTTGGCAGACCTCACCGTGCTTGTTCATGGTGATGATGACCTGGCCATCACGCACCTGCTCCTCGGCAACGTTTGCATCGACCAGATATATCTCGCCCTCCTCAAAGTACGAAAAGGTGACGCACAGCGGCTGGTGCAGAATCGAAAGAGGTATAGGTTCGCGCTCGCGGACGCTCAAGATGATGGCCTGCTCGCCCTCCACCTGCACGTCAGGTCGCCTGAAATGCTGCAGCGCAGCCATGACGGCAATGCAAGAAGCATCAATCAGTCCTCCGTCGTGGTCGATAATGTGCACGTCGGCGCGGAGGGCGAAGCACTTCTGCCCAGCAATGATGCAGAGCGACTCGGTGTCGAGGGCGTTCGAGCGGCGGATTGCTTTCTCGAGAATGCGCGAGAGAATGACCTCAGCGTCTGTGGGACGACCAATCTCGAAGGCCGGCGAGGCCATGGGCGAGAACTCTGTGACAATCTGGAAGACTCCATCGAACTTGCGCTCCGGTGCTGGCGTGACTACGTCGACTGAGATGCGGGCGATGACCCTGACTCTAGTAAGCTGCACGAGAATCAGAATCAAAAGACCAGCCATGCGTACCTTGTCTTGCCCAATTGCACATCTGCGACGCCGTACTCTTCACCAAAGGTAAGCTCCAGAGAGCGAAATGCGTCAAAGGCGCGCCCATCGAGGCGGATCTGCTCCTGCAGCGCCTGCTTGATGAACTCGCGCTCGTTGATGGAGATCTCAGCTTCACGGGGCATCTTGTCTCAGTCACTCTGCTGGGCTGCTGGGCTGCTTTGACGTAGCGATGTCAAGGTCCTGGGCGGCTCTGAAAATGTTGCGGGGGATGGTTTCGCCGACGGCCTGAGCGCCAGCTTCAGTGTTCAGCAAGCATCGCTTTCACTCTCTGTGTTTACACAACAACCACGCGCAAGACTCCCGAAAGCTCCCGCAGAACCGCCGCACTACTCTGAATAATAAACCGACAACATGACGACCGCTCACAGACCGACGTTCGATCCCGCACGCGGCAAAGAAGCCCAGCGCGGCCCTGCCTACCACCAGCGTCTCCTCCCTGCACACACAACTCTCAAGCACAGACAAGCCGGTCAGGGCGGCGATGCAGACGGCTACCAGCGCGACCTGCGCGCTGAGCTTCTCGAGGCTGAGGCGCGCCACTACGCCAAAAAGAACGGCACCTACGTTGAGCCAGAGGCTGCCGCCGACTCCAGCAGTGCACCGAAGCGCCAGATCGAGCATGTTGCGGGAGAGGAAGGCGTCGAAGATGAGGAGGCTGCGAAGAGGAGACGGATAGAAGTGCTCGAGAAATACAGAGATGAAGATGCAGATGATAGCAGTGAGGAAAGCGACAGCAGCGATGAAGAGTGAGCGACCCTCCAGTCGTGCATCACCGAGCTCCGCTAATACCAGTCAGTGACGACGACGAAGAGGACGAGACCGCCGCGCTGATGCGCGAACTCGAGAAGATCAAGAAGGAGCGCGCCGAAGCCAAGGCCAAGGAAGAACGCGAACGCGCAGCTGAAGAAGAGGAACAGCGCGAGATCGACGTAGCGCGCGGCAACCCTCTGCTGAACAAGAACGACTTCACAATGAAGCGACGATGGGATGACGACGTTGTCTTCAAGAACCAAGCTCGCGGCACCGAAGACAGGAACAAAAAGAAGGAGTTCATCAACGACATGCTCCGGTCTGACTTCCACAAGAAGTTCATGGTAAGTTTGCATGCTCTCATCCGATCTTCAACAACACGCTCTCTAACACACGGAATAGTCCAAGTATGTACGATGAGCATTTTCATCCGATGACCAGCATTTCTCGGCGCAGCATGGGTTCTGGAGTCTGGTCATCTTCGAGCGCAAACGTAGCACGTGGCCTGCATATCCCAGCGTTCTCAAGGGTCTGGATTTGTGGGGAAGCCACAGTGACGCAACACCTCTCACCCTTATCTGGATCAGCAAACAATGACCACTTTCGGAGGTCAGCTATTCCTTATCGCAGACCTCTGCATATCCAATCGAGCGAATAGGAGCATTTCAAGCTCCGACCGCAGACCATCGACTTTAATCCCCACAGTGTGCGACTTATGATCAGTATGCCCTGCAGGGCTCAAAATGTTACTCGAAAATGCCAGGATGTACCAGATCACTATCCAGAAGCCAGACTTCATTCTCGTGGAAGCACACTTCACCTTGGGAGCTTGTAACGAGATACATCAGTTCCTTGCACTACAGAGTGCCCAGACCCACAGGCACATCGGAACGACACAAGCACACCTTGGCTCTTTCTTCCGACCTCTTAAGAGGCTTCGATAGTAGCCAGTGTGCGCATGAGCTGAGACTCACCCCAGCCGGTGACTTCATGTGGCTGCAACATATTCCCTGCAAACTGCCTATCTCTCGGTACTTGCCTATAGCCAGTCAGCCAAGGACATATATAGAGGAAAGCTTAGAACTAGATTACGGTGCTTCTCTTGGACTGATATACCTCCTGCCCCATCATTCAGTGTTTTACCTTACCACTTTCCCAACATTTTCAGCTACACCTCGACTATTACACAGAATGGCAGGCTACGGAAACCGCACAGCCCCAGACTACACCGCCGACACCCTAACAGAAGAACACTCCAACACACGTCTTGGCCTGACAGACTCGCACAGCGTACGCCATGCACTTGACTCATCCAGTGATGCTTGACGGCCCCTACCACTCTACCAGCCATCCAACACCATCACATCCCGCTCCCTCTCTAACACCGAACAGCCCCCAACCTACGGCGCAGGCTTCGGCAACAAGACTTCCTCGCAGCCGACCGCCGACGCCATTTCTCCGTCCTCGTCGCACGACAAGTCCTCTTCCGTCGACGAAGGAGACGGCGCTTTCAGATTCAATAGTCAAGACCGCCACGGCAGCGCGCCGTACAGCAACGCGCACACGTACGGGTCAGCGTCGACGGCGGGCGCGGGGTGGGGGAATAAGACGGGGAGTTTTAGTGAGGACGGGGTGGGGGGTGGGGATAAAGGTGAGTGGTCGATATACTGCATTGGAGGGGGTGCGCTCTGGTAGAGGAAGGGAGTTGAATAAGATCACTGACGCAATGCAGACTCCACCCTTGGCAAGATGATGGAGAAGGTCGGTGGCATCGTGCATAGTCCTGCATTGGTGAAGAAGGGACACGAGAAGAGAGTCGCCCGACCATCTGGCGAGGGTCCTGATGCGCCTTTGGCTAACTAGTACGCGCAAGGAGTCTGTGTGCGAAGCTTCGTTGTTGCTTTGTGGGAAGCTTGATCATGATTGTGGTAATGATAATATCTGTCATTGAGCTAGTGTAAATGCAACTTCGATCTGTTCGCCATCGAACACCCAATCGACTCCAGAGATATGCTAATCGTCGCCCAAGTGTCTTTGTTACGCGCGATGTCGTGGCCAGAGTTTGTCCAGCGGACATTGCGATGCGGAACGTTCGAGATGTTCCGCTCAGTAAATGCCCTGCGTGCGGTACTGGAACGTATCGTAACTATCTTCGTTAGCCATCGTTCCTCACGTGCTTCACTTGAACTTACAGTCTGGTATAATAACTCCCCACACTCTTCGCCACCAGCTCGTCCACGAAAACCTCCGCTTCCTCCTTACTTAAATGCAGCATCAGCCTAGCACGCAGACTATTCGTCACACTCGCACTTCCCGCCGCAAAACACGGCATCTTGCTCTGCTTGCCCATTAGATCAACCAGCATGATGAGTCTCTCGGCCTCGCGACGTAGCGCTTGAAACGCTTTCTTGCACAGGGTTTTAAACTCCTCGAACGCGGGGCTCGCGATGCCGCCCAGCACGTCGACGTAGTCTTGTGTGAGTTTGAAGGGCGCGGCTTCGAAGCCCATGCTGCCGGGGCTGTTGGACAGCATGAAGCCGAAGTCGATGTGGATGATGTGGCCCATATTGTCGATGAGCAGGTTGCCGTTGTGGCGGTCCTTGAGCTGCAGGACGTAGCTTATCATGCTGTATGCGGCGAGAGAGCGGGTGAAGCACCCGACACCAGCGATGTAGGGTTCGGAGTCGGGCTCGCCGAAGGTCTTGAGCCAATGGTCTTTGAGCGTTGAGATGCGTTTCCGTGGGTTTGTGCCGGCGGCTATGCTTGCGAGGGTCAGCGAGCGCTTGAGGGAGTGGAGAGAGACGCCGTTGGTGATGGTCTCGATCAGGCCGCAGGATTCGCCGGTGACGAGGATGCGCATGCGTTTCGTCCAAACGGGGATCTTGTGCTCCTCCCAAATCTTGGTGCAGACTTGGATGAGCTGGCAAGCGAATGCCTCCTGACGGAGATCGTCACCAGTTTTCACAATGACGGATATGAGGTCCCAGTTCGGCATGTAACCGTAGGGAGACGACCGGCGCACACGCTCGCGTTTGGCGCTCCACTCTTCACCAAAAGTCGCAGCTGAGGGGTCGTCTCGATCACCCTTCCGGCGCATACCAGCGGTCTTCAAGTCGTTCTCCATGCGAGCCGCTCCGGCTCCAGAATTTGTGGCAACTGTCATGCCCTCCTCGAGATCTTCTGGCTCAGCCATGATCGCCGTTGGGTCTGACTCTGCCATTATGGTGTCGAACGTCGGCCCCGAATCGTCTGCCATGAAGTTCTGCTCTTCCAACGTCTGCATGCTCGCAATGATCTTGGCCTTGATCGCTGCCACTTCGTTCTTCGGTCGTTTCGACCCACTTGCTTCTAATTGGGCTAACATCTGTGCTGCCGTTCGCATGTGTGTCGCCAGGGCTGTGAAGTCTGGCTGGTCCGGCCCTTGATTCCTATTCAGCGGTATCGTTGCTTTCCGTGTTGGAACAGGGCTGCTCGATCGGCTGACCTCCATGTCTGACGTTCGAGGCGTGGACAAAGTGGCCATAGAAGACAGTGTGTTCGCTCCGCTCGATGATCTGGGTGCCGTATTTTTGCCGTTGCTGGTGGCTGGTGGCAACGTGACTCTTGCTAACCCAGAGGCGAGATCATCCTCATCGAGATCCTTGATCAATGCAGTACTGCCGAGGTCGCCAGTTGCCGGCTCGAAGACGCTGTCTGATCCATTGGGTGGCGTCCTGTCGAGCGCCAGACGTTCTGCGTTGGTGATATCGAACAGCCGCCTTCTCGATGTCCCCTTCTCGAGCATCAACTTCTCCAATAGTTGCTGATTCTGTTCAGAGTCCGGATCAAAGTCGAAGTCCTCTTTCAGCACTTCTACCATGAGCAGGTAAGGTACCTTCTCAGCGCTGTTCAGACTCGTCGCCTCCGCAGGATTGATGCGCACGATTCGGTGGTGCTGGCTCTGCGATGGAATCCCATCCTTCAGAGTGGGCGGCGAAAGCAGTGGGATGTCGACCTCGGCTGGCAAGTCCTGTGCAATCAGTGCCAGCTCTGCACGTAGTGCACTTAATCGCGCTGGCTTCGGCACCGACACCAGACGACTCGAGATATCTTCCAATGCACTCAGGAACTGCGTCTCATTTCGGAAGTAATTGGATCTCAGTAACCGTACTTTCTGTGTGCGCGTAAGTGCTGTTGGCGTGAGGGGCCTTGGCGGTTGCTGCTGCGACGAGTGCTTGCGAGAAGTGCGGTCAATCTGCGGCCCCAAGCCAGCCGTAGCCGGGGGAGTGGGTAGCGGGGAGGAGGTCCTGGCGTTGCGGAAGTCGGGCAGGGAAGACGAGCTGAGGCGAGCTTCAGCATCAATGTTCAGCAACGAGGGTCGGTGCTGCGCAGAGGCGCCGCGGGCAGCATGCGGCGGTCGAGCGGCCTGTCGTCTCAGGTCCTTCGGGTCTCTTGGGTCTCTCGGTCGTGGCGCGGGAGCCTTCGTTGCACGACCGTCTTCCGGATCAGAGTGGCCCTGGTCTGTCCTCCGCTGGCGCGGTCGCGGTGAGCCGCCGGCTACTGTGTTGCTCCTGCCGACCTTCCCTGTCTGCACGTTGTCCGAGATCATGTCCTCCACGGGCCGCGGCTTTCGCGCCTGCGCAATCGCCAGCGGCCCGGCGTGTGCGGGCAGGAACGGCGCGGCGATGCTGGCCAGCACCAGACTCGAGAGGACGGTCGTCGGGAGGACATTCTCTTTGATCCGCTCACGGCGCTGGGGCTCGGCGGAGCCGAAGACGATGCGCTGCACGCGGTTGTAGATGCGGCGGCAGGTCTTGAAGGCGTTCGAGTTGGGGGCGTAGGCGAGGTCGTGGAGGTACGTCTGGAAGAGCCAGAAGGTCTGCGCAGTGTTACTATGATCCAGCTACTTCGTACTTCCGCAACAAGGGCCCCACCAGAAGCGCGCCGTTGACCGACTCCTCGCACAAGTCGATTATGAATTCCTCCAGGGCCATAGACTCGTTGTCGATGCTAATCAGCAGGTGGCATAGTCTGCGGGTCACCGTCTTGGTAAGCTGCTGCGGTGCTGCGTGGGCGCCGGATGCGTGACGGAGACGTACTGCGGCAGGAAGAACTCGAGCTCCTCGTACGCAAAGGTGCGCAGCTTCGAGCAGAGCACATAGTGGATTCCGACATGGTCTGCGTACCGACTGGAGCCACACGTCAGTCACTCAGTCACTGGCGGCGCGGGGGTTGCGGTGAAGCCACACTCACGCCAAATAGGCCACGGCAAGCGACGGGTCACTGTTGAAATGGTCGGATTCAATGAACCGCTCGAGCAGATTCCAACTCATCACAGACGGTTCATTGGGGCGCGGCGAGGGGAGGGCGGAAGAATGGGGTGCTCGACGTTGAAAGATGCCGTGGCATCAAATGGGTCAATGGGGCGCTCGACAGGGTTCAGAGGCGCGAGCTGCTGGCGCGGAGCTTGAACTGTGGAATTGTGGCGCTTCATCTCCGGACACCTGCCCTGTGACACTGACACCGCGACACCCGAGAAGGTGCGCGCAGCTGTTACAGATTGGCACCTCTTGTTGATGTCGTCTTGCTTGCATTACACCTAATTCCTCCCTCCGCATGATTCTACACAAAATTACCTGTCCGCCCACAAAAGCTCAAACACCTTGCGTCATGCGTATGGACTCCTGAGCGCCGTCTCTCCACCCTGTATACTGTACAAGAAGACTTATGTACATCGAAAGATGAATGGTAGTAAACACTAATCAGCCGCATTCAGATCGACAACGATGTTGACTGCCGCAACGATGACTTCGGCGAGAATGAGGATGATGACGATCCACTCGAGCAACTCGCCCTGCACGTTGTTAGCAATACCCTTTGGCACGTTGCTCTTTCGAACTCACATGTGTAGCTGTCAACTGGTCCTTCAAGACCGCCAACAAATCTCCAATGACATTCAACCGCTCCGTAAGAAGGCCAACGCGCTGGTCCATCTCGAGGTAGCTTCGCACAGCCTGGTACACGGGGTCCAGTTGCGGCTCCGCCCACATCAACTCCGGCGCGTCGAGCACCGAGCCCTGCAAATGGATACTGATACGCAGGATGAACAGCTCTCCTATCTGCATGTTAATCTGCTTCTTATTCAGATTGATCTTGCCAGAGCTCGCGATCTGCTGGGGAATGTCCTTGGTTTCGTCAATAGTACTGTCTACCAGGTCTTCGAACAAGCTAGTCTTGACACTTTGGGCGAGGCCGTGCGAGATGGCGAGCTTGATCATGTAGTTCTTCTTGTCGCGGAGGGAGATGAAGTCGTTGTATATGCGCGCCTGGTACTCGCGGGTGTAGTAGAAGTTAAACTCCTCGGTTTCGACGTCGTCCTTGGCGAGCTTCTCAACCTCAAACTTGGCGATCTCTTTGAGGAAGCGCTTCTCTTCTTGTAGTGACATGCCCCAGATTACGACTGTTCCGTATTCGAACAGGAAAACTTCGGGGGTGTGGACTTGTGTGTCGAAGTCAGGCGTGTCCATTTGCGGGTCTGAATCTGCATGTGTTACAGATGGTCGCCTGGGTCGGTCAGAGCTCTCGCCATTGCCAATGTTGGGCGCTTCGCCGTCGTCGTGCAGGTCGATCAGGTCTTCTCGTCGTCTTTCGTTTTGGTGTTCGACCTCAATGGCGCTGTCGGAGAATCTCCGCTGCAGTGCGCCAGGAGCGCCGTCCAGTGCAGCTGAGCTGTGTACATCCTCTGGGCCCTTAGCACCGTAGTTGTACGGCGAGTATATGCATTCGTCAAATCGCTTCGGCAACGCGCCCCTCATCTTTTGCTTGCCCTTCAAGAACCGCATGAGCTCGTCCAGTTTGTACGAACTTGCCGTGCAGTATGCCGTCACTCGCGGTAGCCGGTCTCGATCTGCCTTGCCCAGTCGCGCTGCATCTCGTCTCGCCGTGGGATCCTTGATCCTGGTGTACTGCACGTATACGTCGCGTCCGCTTTCTTCGTCTTCGCCGTCCTCGCCTTGAGTCGGGTCTGGCAGGAGCTTCAATTTCTGCGCCGTTCGTGTCGTTCGCTGCGGGCCGATCTTTCCAACAGGAGTCGGTGGTATCCTTGCGGGCGCGCCTGAGCTGTTTCTTCTCCGCAGTTTGCTGTTCAGACCTGCCAGCATCGGCTGGCCGCCATGACTTGTAGGCTGTCTCGACGACGAAGCGCCTTGCGAACCAGATCGGAATTGGGCAGTATCATTTGAGGAAGAGACTGTCGTGTTGAATGTGACGGTGCGCTGCGGTTTTGGCGGTGCTGTTTTGTTCGCCTTGCTACCACCAGCCATGGACGACATCAGCGGCGTGGTCTCGGAGGACGCCATTGTAGTACGCTATTTCAATTTCCAGGTAATTGGACGTTCTCAAGTGCGCACCGAACGCGAAAGGGTATCACAAGCAAAGATAGCAATTATGGCCCTGCCATAGGGTGGGGTAAGGAAGTAAAGTCGCAACACGCTTGGAGCTGTGCTTGCTCGCCGAAACTGACAAGATGACGTTCCTGCCCAAGCTTGAGGCCCCTGCTAGCCCCACGTGCTGGAACTCATGCAAGGCCGTTGATGAGCATTGCGCAACACAAATTGGGCTTTTGCATGGTCAATTGCTATGTTTACTGGCTGCGTATCTATCTATTCTGCAGACAAGTTGCTGCTTGCAATTTCTCGATCGTCAAAACAGAACCTACATGTCAGCCACTGCTCAACGCACCCATGACACCAAGAGAGGCAGGTAGTGATGAAAATCATGTGAAATTGTTGATAGGGAATTGATACACTATAGAACTTAATAGTTGGGTATAACGAAGCAGCCTAGAAGTAGTCTGATACTACAAGAGGAAGCCCACTTTTCAAAGCTCAATGACCTCCTCATCCTCAACCTCAACCTTGACAATCTTCCACTCCTCCTCGACAGGCTTGTGGATTTGAGCATCCTGATTCTTTGCTGTGACAAGGCCAACCTCGCCGAGCATGAAGCGGCCAAAATACAGCACCGCATCCAACATCTCCTCACCAGTCGGCGCGATATTCTCCTTGGGCAAGAGGAACCCGTAGCTGCCCGTGTCGCGCAGCTTGATCTGATACGAGTACTTGACCTTGAGCTCGTGGTAGAACCAGTCGAGTGCGCTTCCACCACTAGACTCGATGCGTGGCAGGACGGTGCGGTGCTTCCTGTCGGTCGACACGGCCACATTGCCCTCACACGCCGAGGTCACCTTGTACGTGTGGCCCTTCCGGCTGACCCGAATCGCCTTTGCCAGACCAAGGGCCAGTTCCTCAAGGTCCTCGAGGTGCGGCGGGTCGTCGGCGCATGAATAGCTGTATGGGTACAGAATCTGCTGGGAGTATGAGTGTAGGTCCAAGAAACCGATGAACTGGACGTTGTTCTGCTCTGTCTCGTTCTTGGCCCATTCGGCGAAGCGCTGGGCCTCGACGGCTTCGAAAGGCGCGCTGCCGGCGTAGGATTCGCTGCAGGGGTTCGTTCGTAGCACGTCGCCGTCCCATTGGAAGGGGTAGCTGCGGTCGAGGTCGATGCCAGCGCAGAAGCGAAGACTCGTAGGCTGTCTGCTTTTCCTCCAGAGACGGTCGGATTCCCAGCTGTAGATGTAACCGTCCGGGTTCAAGGTAGGGACAAGAACAAAGTCAAACTCCTCCAGGAGCCGTGTTATTTCGCGATCTTTGCCGTATGAGTTGATCAGGTTCCAGGCAACGTAGTTGACGGTGCTGGTCGAGATCCATTCGCGTGCGTGAGAGCCGCCTGTGATCAAGACGGTCTTGCGCGGACCTGAGGGCTCATCGTTGTTCGTTGGGTGGACGCCTATACGCAGAGCGGGAATATCGCGGCCTTCGTAGGTTGTGCCAACAGTGATCCGGCGCACATGGGTAGTAAACATGGACGCCATCAGCTTCATCCAAGGGTTGATGACAGACAATGGCTGGTAGTCCTGCAGGAATGGATGGCCGCCCTTCCCCTTGCGAGGGACAGTCTTGAGGTTTGGTGCATACGCGTGGTCATCTTGGTGTGATTGTGTCGCTGACGAGGAGGGATACGAGTCGAAGATGGCTTGCGCAAGGTCGAGATCCTGCATAAGAGGCTCGTGTGACTGCTTCAGCGAGGGTGGGAGGAGACCCAGCAACGACGGTATCTGCAACAACTTAGTCTTGCAACAATGGATGCCTGGCGCAGCTACTGACCACATCCTTTGCGACCCTGATGTCCGCCCAGTCTTCGTTGAATCCCCATACATCGAGGAACAAGATATCTGATGCTTCTGCCAGGGCCTTTGCCTCGTCTGCAGTGCGGATCTTGAACCTCAGCACTACGTCGTCGCCATATCGTGATACGAATTGCTCAGTTGCTGCCTGGTGTGCGCTACTGTCGTCGTCGCTCAAGCTCTTCTGGGTGTTTGGCAAGCTCCAGATCTTCCTAATAATAGCGTCGGATAGTCTGCGCCATGTGGGCGGCGTGCGGTTGGGTGCGCTGGAGACGTCATATGGGTATGCCGGCTGGTTCTGCGGGGCGGCGGTCGCCAACGGAGCAGCGGCCAGAAGCAGCACGCTCAAGGAAGCGAGCGTCTGGGAGCGCATTGCGTGTGCGAGTGTCTAGTAAAACAGTCGAGGAGCAAAATTCGGTGGCACCAGCGTGCACCGGGGGCTGAGAGGGCGCGCAGCAGCGTGCAATGTTGAGTTCGCTGTTGTCGTGTGAGGTGCCTGGCGGTCTCCATGTTGGAGCCGTGGAAGGAGACTAGAACATGCTAAACTGCACCTAAGGAGGACGAACCATGGACAACTGGTAAGCAAGCACGAGGTGACGTGAGAGTGCAGTGGACGTGCAATTGCAGTCAGTCTTGCTTATTGTACCAATGGTTTGAACTGATTGCTATCTCGCCCAGGGCATAGTCATTGCGCTCTTTGAACTCATTGAACTCATCGGCACGCTTTAACAGCTCAGCTCCACGAGCTCAGCCCTCTCAGCCTTGTACCGTGCCGTGCCTAGTAGCTCCAGCGTGGGCGCCTCGTCCGATCTCCCGCTGACCCCGAAGTCCAAACACCAGTTGACCCGCCTCACTCTCGCCGTAAACCGCTCCCCTTTGCTGCCGCCGTGTGCCATGTGCTGCACTGTGAGCCCGCCCACGCGTACATGAGCTGCAGCCCCTCGGCGCGCACAGCCTGACGATGCGCCTCCGACCTGGCAAATCCGAGAAGGACCTGCGACGACGCTCGACGTTCAGCAGCACGCTGGACCCCGCTGGGCTCTTCAACCGCAGCGGAAAGGGGGACAAGGGCGACAAGAGCACCGAATACCTGGCGCCCGAGCGCATTGCCGTGTCTGAAGATGGCGGCCGTCCGGGGTCCAGCGAGGTGGACCGCCTGCGACCCTCAGACTCCGTGACGCGCGACTCTCAGGCTGGCAGCTCCCCGCCCGCGTCGCCCCGTCCCTCTGTAAACCCGCGCCGCTTCTCGATGCTGAGGTTCAGGCATGCGTCCGACTCGCAGCTGTCGACGACGGCCAAGGAGCACGCAGCCCGGGACGCGCCCCCGGTGCCGCCCGTGCCCGCCAACGCAGAGCGCATGAGCAACGAGCGTATGTGAAGGGACCCTGGGTGAGAGGTCGTGTTGTGTACTGATGTTTCCAGCGCCCGCCATTATCACCACACCACCTACCTTCATGGACTCCGAGCACGACCACAAGCATGACTACACCACCTCGAAGAAGCGCGGCCGCCTGCAGCAGTTCGCCCTGCGCCGCCGCTCGTTCGACCCGGCGAGCGTGAACCACCCGGGCGGCATTCTGCGCAAGTCGATGGACAAGAAGCGGAGTGGGCCGCTGGGGTCGAAGAAGAGCAAAAACAACCTGCTTGAGGAGGGGGGCGAGCGCTTCTCGGGCAGCCAGCAGCGCCCCGAGGAGCTGTCCGAGGCCCGCGACTTTGCGGAAGGCACGACTGCCCTGGCGCCGCCCACCCACCGCGCGTCCGAGTCGTCGCGATCAGATGGCAGCTCAGGCGGACACGTCTCGTTCGAGACCAACACACGCCCGCCGCACCCCCAGCGTCTTGGCTCCGCGCGGTTTGGCTTTGGACGTCGGAAGCAGCGCCAGTCGTTGTTCCCTCTGCCCATGAAGATCGAGCCTCCTCAGTTCCCGGACACGGCACCCGCCACGCCTCGAGCATCCACCGGCGGGGTCAGCACTGGCTCGCCTGGCTCGCCCACTGGCAGCCCGCCTCTGACTGCACGTCGATACACAGAAGGAGACAATGGAGCACATACACCGCCGTTGCCTTCTGCTTCGCAAGTCGCCCTAGCCGCAAACTCCCTGAACCTAGGATCGCCTGGAAGAGGCTCGCTCTACCGTAACGACTCGTCAAGATCGGTCCGTTCAGCACGTTCTTCGCCCCAACCTCCGAAGCGAATGGGACTGCGTGGCCGCTCGTCTACCATGGGTTCGTTGGGCGGCATGTCTGACGACAATCCCTCGCCAACACCGCCGAATGGTCTCAGTGGGAGGCATTCGACCTCAACCACTGCGGGCCGCAGCAGTTTCAGCAACCTGTTCAGCTTGGGGAGATTTCGTCAGAATGATCTCCACCCATCTAGACATGGTTCTCCTGCTCACGGATACACAGGCACTCCCGGCTCGTCGCACCAGAACTCGCTCAGCATCAGCAGGGAAACCTTGGTCATGCCCGAGCGTGAAGAAGGCGAGACGCCCGGTCGTTACCTCGAAAGGATTGAGGCCAACAATGTCGACAAGAGCGTCATTGCTAGCTGCCTGTCCAAGACCGACGACCCGTTCTTGCTTTCCGTGCTTCGAAGTTATATGCGCAAGTTCGCCTTTTTCGGCGACCCCATAGACATGGCGATACGGAAGTTGCTCATGCAGGTGGAGCTTCCAAAGGAAACACAGCAGATCGACAGAGTGCTACAGGGCTTTGCAGACCGCTATCACGAATGCAATCCCGGCATCTACATCAACACCGGTAAGTGCCAGATCGTCATCAACACAAGAACGGCGCTAACGGTTTGCAGACAAAGCGTACTTCATCTCCTTCTCCATCATCATACTTCACACCGATGTTTTCAACAAGAACAACAAACGGAAGATGCAACGACCTGACTACATCAAGAACTCCTCGTGCGAGGGCGTTTCTGATGATGTCCTCGGATGCTTCTATGACAACATCGTCTATACTCCTTTCATTCACATCGAAGACGAAGTTGATCTCAAGAACATTTCCTCGAAGAAGAGCCGTCGAACAGCGGTGCTCAAGGGGCCGAACGATACCGCACGAAAAGCGAAGAAGGAGCCTATTGATCCTTACACGCTAATCTTCGAGGGCAAACTAGACGTTCTCCGGCCTACTATCAAGGACGTGATGAACCTCGACGATCCCTACAACTACCTGGGTACCGCCGCTACACTCGACACCAAGAACATGTACAAGTCGTTCACGAGATACGGCGTGATACAGATCGTCTCATCACGGTCTAGACCGGAGGCCTTCATGTCAGAAGCCGCTCAGGAAAACCCCTTTGGAACCTCGGTCGGTATCGTCGAGATGCCAGTCACAAAGGTTGGCATTTTGTGGCGGAAGGATCCAAAGCGCAAGAAAGCACGCTCTCCGTGGCAGGAGTGGGGTGCGGTCCTTACACGATCTGGTCTATCGCTGTTTCGCAACAGCAGCTGGGCCAAGAATCTGATGAGCCAGCACGAACAGCACATCAAGCATGGCGAGACAGGCCCGACGATTTTCTCGCCTGCTCTCCAGGAATTCAAGCAAGACCACATGATACCCATGGATGGCGCCGTTGCTTTGGTCGACAACACATATAAACGGCATAAGAACGCATTTTCCATGTGCTCCAAAATTGGAGAAGAGACGTTCCTTGCCGACAGTGAGCAAGATCTGAACGACTGGCTGGGTGTTTTAAACTACACTGCAGCCTTTGAAACCATGGGTGTCCGTTCTAGAGGCATGGTCGGAGGGCTGTACGAGGGTCAGAAGAACCGCGGCATCAGACGCCTTGATTCATCCCAGTCTGGAAAGTCCATACCTACTACCACTGGCGATGTCATTGTCCAGAGCGGTAAGATCGACGACGACTTTGCTCAACAGGTAGTGACAGCCCGGAGAGAGACGATGCAGGCTCGAATCTCCGAAGCGGAAGACAAGCTAGCAGATGCGATCAAGGAGCTTGAGGCACGTCTTCGCGACGCTCGTCATCTCCAGATCCTGGCACCTATCCAACCAAAGACACGAGAGCTTGTGGTTCACGCTGCTGGCCGTCTGTCTGCCCGGTTGAAGTGGTCACGCATCGAGATTTGGCGCATGAAGTGCCACCGGGATATCCTAGCGCACGAGCTTGAGGACGAAAAGCAAAGTGCCACCGAGACACAAGCACGAAACAACCGGATCGCCGAATCATCGCAAGCGCCTCCAATGCAGAACTCGCCTGCGTCAACCAGCAAGACTCATAAAATTAGTCTTGCGCGTTTGGCGTCCAAGACGAGCTCCTTGACAAGCAACCACAAGCCGCCAATCTCTCCAGAGGGAACGAGTGCTCGACCCACCACGAAGTCTTCCGGTAACACAGAAATAGACGAAGGCGCCTTCAAAACACCGCCGGAGACGTCACGCCAGACCAGTCCAACGTTCCTATCTGGCTCGTACAGTGTGCCACCGATCTCGTTCAGCCCACCGGCATCAGATCGCCGGAGCTCTGTAGCAAGTTCCTCTGTACATTCCACTAGACTCTACCCAGCCGACAAGAGACCTTCAGTATCCACTTTTGACGACGGCACGGTTGGCTCTGACGATGATTCTGACGACGATGTTGGCTACACGACACCGCCCCTCATCGACGCAGATAGGATTCGACCAAAGACCCCAGAAGTAGCTACAGATGGTGCTGTAGAATCTGATGGAGAATTGAACCATGCTACTCAGGCAGGCTCTCCACCTTTGGGTAAGAAGCACAGGCGCAGCTTACATCGTACGCTCAGAGACTCTCACGGTAGTTCATCGCATCGTCGGAGTCACAAGGGCCGTGACTCGGCCTCTACTATCACCAGCGAAGGAGCTTCCGAGAGTGAAGGGTTGAATCGCGCCAAGGGCAGCTTCACTGTACATGGCAAGAAAGCGTCTGTTATCCAATTCGGATCAGATTGGCACAACACTACGGCTGAGGAGCGATTGAAGGCAAAGAAACAGCTTCAAGAGGCAGCAGAGCTGGCCTCTGCTGACGAGCGAGATGGCAGCGTCAGTGACGGTACTGTTGTTAGCCCTGGATCTGAGCGCAACGACAACACACCCCGCCATAAAATGTCTTCCGAGCAGATCAAGCAACGTCACGTATCTTCTCAGACCATTACCCCAGAGAACTTCCACCAGTCCCTCGAGTACCAAGAAGACGACTCCGACGGCGGCTCTGAACTAAGCGACGTCGCAGAGGAACGCACAAGCAAAGATGGAGTACCGATCGACGCAGCATCCACTGCGCCCACCGAGACCAACTCTGCTGCAACGGAGCCGGCGCCAACGAAAACTGCGTCTACAGAAGCATCCTCGATGGACTACGTCAAACACCTGACAGAACACAACGAAGACCTTGAAGGAAAACTACCGGAGGAGGTCAAGCTCAACCCATAAGAGCGTCATATCATACTTGCGACATACCCTTTTCATTTGTGTTTTGCATATCTGGATCTTGAAAAGTGCGATTCTCACATTTCCTTCACGTCTCACACGTCCCATTTGCATTGCATTGCAAGCAAAAGCGCCTCATTTCGTTTATATGACAGACTCGTGCATACCGAATGGCGCGGATGGACGAGAGCTCGATGGCAGCACTTGACGGCAGCACATACCTCCTTTTCGTTTGGTCTTGCACAGCGCACTTGTATCTATATAGACGGCGGCGTTCAGTCGGCTGGGTTAGAAAGGGCAGCGGATGAGGAACCGATTGATACCACGACAGGGGTTGGATGGGATAGCATGGTAGAATTGAAGTCGATCCATTGAACCTGCCCCTTGCTCGAGCCAGAAATCTGCATGACTGTCACACTCCATAGCTTTCTCAAAGACACCTGCCTATCAACAACACTGCGCACACAGACTCGAATGGCCTTTACGGCACCGAACAAACCAAACATAACTACAGGACAACCCGTAGTCTTCGACACACTTATCCATCTGCACCGATCACTGGAGAGTACTTGATGAACGTTTCAAATCATTTCATTACATTATAGCAACTAAGCACCCCTCTCACTGTCCAGACCTCACGCTTTTCTCCAACCCCGTATACCACGTATCAGCCATACTGCCTGGATATTCACGTCCATTCGTTGACACACCTGATTTCGTAAACAACGCTCGCACATGTTCGCGAAGATGTCTCTCGAGGACGAGAGCGAATTTCGGGTGACCAAGCTCAACAAGAAGTCTCAATCTTGTTGGACTGGTTGGCAAGCACGAATCAATGATGTCGAGTCAGCGGACAATTCATATCCGGACTGACGCTAGCTCCCGTCGCGGCGACTCCACCCCCACAATTTATGGAACCTTATCCCGGTCAACACCAGCTGTCGCCGACGAACGTCCGCGAGCTTCAGAACCATTGCTCGCGAGCAAGGCTTACTGAGCATATGTCAGCCCATGGACCGGTGTCTCAGGCCGAGGCCCTAACACTGCTACAGTGGTCATTGAGAAAAATTGGGTCCTCAAGTATCCAATGACGCCAGAACGAGCTATGCAACTAACCTCGGAGCTTCTGAAGGGAGGGGAAGGTCGCGTCCCACTTCCATGACGATCCGAACGTGTCTCAACGCGTGCCACTTGCTTGTTGTGTTCCACCAATTTCTTGATAAGGGTCCGGTAGCCCGAGAACTGAAAGCTGCCGCTTTAAATTGTACTCTGCTCCAGTGTCCGGATGAAACAACCTCCTGCACGACCAAGCTGCTTCCTCTCGTAACTTAGCAATCCTCTTGGCCTCTTGACATCCAACAAAAACAAAAAGTCGCGGTCAAGATGGGTGGCACGAAACCGTGGCCCGAAGTCCCCGTGGGTAACAAGGATCACACAAGTGCTGCGGTCGTGATCATTGGAGCCGGCATATCTGGTAGGCACCGCAAAAGCTCCTTCAGGTTGTACCTTGAGACTGATGGCGACCAGGGATGTGTATGGCCATTGACTTGATCAAGCGCAACAAGTGCCACAATTTCGTTATCGTCGAAAAGTCCACGAGCATTGGCGGAACATGGCACGATAACAAATACCCGGGCTGCTGTTGCGATGTATGGAGTATGCTGTACTCGTACTCGTTCGAGCAAAACCCTGACTGGACGCGCGAGTATCCGGGTCAAGAAGAGATTCTCGTGAGTCGTCGGCTCGAGGCTCGGAAAGCTGGCTAACATCAGCCAGGAATATCTGCGCAATGTGGCGAACAAGTACCAACTCTACAAGTATATACGTTTCAATACATCCGTCGAAGCTGCGACATGGGACGATAGCAAGTCGCGTTGGAAGGTTGACGTCAAGGTCACTGGCGGCAAAGACGCTGAGTTCAGCTCAGGCTACTCCATCGAGAGCGACTTCCTCATCTCTGCTGTTGGTCAGCTCAATCAGCCACGGTACCCCGATATCGAAGGTTTGAAGGACTTCAAGGGCAAGATCATCCACAGCGCAAGGTGGGACTGGAGCTACGACATGACAGACAAAAAGATCGGGATCATCGGCAACGGTGCGCTGAACAGGTTTTTGAGGAGGGTTAACAAGCATACTGACAGACTGCAGGAGCAACCGCCGCCCAAATTATCCCCGAAATCCTCCCCGTCTCAAAAGACCTTACGATCTACCAACGCTCTCCCAACTGGGTCATTCCCCGCGAAGATGGTCCTGTTTCCGACCTCCGCCGTGCAATCTATCGCTACCTACCTCCAGTTCGCTGGCGCAAGCGCGCCGGCATGATGGACTTCCGCGAATCCTTCTACGACGCTGTAACAGACGGCGATTCCACGTTCGCAGACATGCTGCGCACTCTTTGTCAAGACATGATGCGCAAGCAGGTCCCCGACCGCCCCGACATGTGGGAGAAACTCACACCGAGGTATAATCCTGGGTGCAAGCGCGTTATTATCAGCGATGACTACTATCCGGCTGTTGCGTCGCCTAAGACGACCCTCGAGACTAATAAGATTAGGAGGATTACTGAGACGGGTGTCGAGCTCGAGAATGGCGAGGTGCACGAGCATGACATGATCGTCCTCGCGACCGGTTTCCGCACCGTCGAATTCCTGTTCCCCATCAAAGTAACCGGCACTCACGGCCGCACACTGGCTGATGTCTGGTCCGGCGGCGCGTCTGCTTTGTACGGCACAACCGTCCCGTCACTCCCCAACTTTGGCATGTTCTACGGTACGTGGGAATCTATGTTTCCATCCTGTTCCTCTAAGCACAGCGCCCCTAACCTTCAATAGGCCCAAACACCAACCTGGGACACAACAGCATCATCCTGATGATCGAGGCGCAGTCACGTTACCTCAACGCGCTTGTGTCCGCCGTGCTCGACGCACGAAACCGGAATGCAAGAATCGGACTCATGCCCAAGCAGGACGTCACGAATAAGTTCAATGACAAGATACAGGCGATTCTGGAGAAGAGTTCATTTGCAGACCCAAACTGCGGATCTTGGTATAAGAATGCCGAGGGAAGGATCACGAATAACTGGTCCGGGACGGTGATTGAGTATCAGGATATGTTGAGTAAACTTGACTGGGACGACTTCGAGACAACAGACAGCCTGGGTGGCAAGAGAAGTGCATCGAAGGTGGTGTTCGGCGATGGGAAGAAGGAGAGTAAGATCGGCAGGGTGCACGAGGAGACCATGGTCAGTAATACAACACTAGTGCTAGGTGCGGTCAGTACGCTGGTTGCAGGTGCTGTGTGGTATGCGGGGTTGGGGAAGAGGTTGAGGTTTGGACGGTAAGGATGTTGGGTAAACGTCGATTGAATGTTGGTCCCGGCCTGAATGGATCTAGTGTTGAGCACGACTTGGGATTCTGCGATGTGCGCACCCTGACTACTTGTGCACGTGGTAAATCTTCGGGAGAAGAACCCAATAACAAATCTCGATCGAGCATCAGTATCGTAAACTTGAGCTCAATAGCAGGTACACTTTTCTGATAGTCGCCGTTCTCAAGCATAGACTGTGGTGCCTCATCGTGAATCGTGCGGTTATCTGAGTCAGGTATTCAATCACCGCAGCACTTGCTGGCATTATGGATGAATTAGTAACGGAGGACTCAAGGAACACTCGTCGATTTGGGCAAAGAAAGGTGCAATCCCCAGAACTTCCACTGTAATGTCTCAAGAGTAAGCAGAATGCGCAGCTCGAAGGAGCAGGCAGTCCACCAGGGTAGCGACCTTCTAGTTGTACAGATCGATTGGAGCCTGGCAAGAATTGTTACCTACAGAAGGGTTTGATTCACTGAGCGTAGGGGCTCTGCGCCCTACGGGAGGAAGAAGGGACTCGTCCCTAGCGTCGACGCTGGTTTTCGCCTCAAAATGAGTGTAGTTCTCTGTTGATGATGACACTCGCACGACGGCTCATCTGATGTCCACCTATTGATTTCTGAGCCGACAGCCAGCTCGGTATTTTGAGAGAACATAGGCGGTGCCAACGGCGAAACGGCAATGGTTGCGATTGACGTGCTACCTATGGTCGGTTCGCAAGGTCAGGTCAGTACAAGAGGCCGCCTTCTTGAGTGCCAGGTGGATTCGCACTCGCACAAGCATCAGGTGGTGAACTATCGTCGGAGAGGAGGGCCATCTTGATGCCCGTTACACAGCCATGTCGGCGCCCTGTCTAGCTTTCTGCACAAAGACGCCACAAGGCTGAGCCGCGGCGCACTTTCGACGCTCCTTTCGTAGGGTTATCAACCATCCCTCCCGTCTTACCGTAATCTCAACCTTGACCACTGGAGTCTCAGAAGCATGTCGCCTACGTCTTGTCAACACACTTATCTCGAGACGTTGCCAAATTTTACCTGCTGCTTAGCCTGCGGCGGCGTTATTACCGATCTGGCTGCGCACGAGTAAAGACTCGCGGTGGAACGTTCCTGTTAGCACAAGGCTGATTGAGATCTATCAAGAACGACTGGCGAAAGCTATGTGCGTACAAAACTGCGATACGGTCGACATGTCATCAACTCATAGTGCTAAGGATGCAATGTATTGTTTGATAGCTTCAGTGTATACTTGCTTCTCACTACAATCCTCTACGAAGATCTCGTATTTGTCTGATCTTCTTGTATTTCCATTTGTTCCGCACGATAGTACTATCTCCTAGCATACCATCTAATTAGGTTGCTGATCTAATGAGCACATGAAGGCAAAGCAATACGGGCATCAGTTCAAGTGCTAGGAGATGCTTACCATAGTAACTGTCATCTCAAGGATCTACGGGTGGTTCGATATCAGCAAAAGCGAACCCAGTGCGATGATCGCAAAATTGCCAGGATAAGAAGCCTTGGATATAGAATTGCATCGAATCAAGCTCGCTATAGTCAACTAATAAATGCCCAATCAGACCTTTTGATCCGCAACTAGCCGCAAACAGCCTTCTTTCTCATCAACTCCGTACCTGACTGACGTGACTTGCCTTCGGTCGTGGGTCTCTCCTCGTAGCAGTCGCTGGGTTTCGTCGCTGAGTCCATACAAGAGCGTTGGTCGCGCACTCTCTTTCCAAACTGGAATTCGAAGTCGCGAAGACTCTATAATGACTAGGACCACGTATAGCAACCCTAGCGTAAGCATAGCGATAGGGAAAGCGAGATACCACCAGTTCACCTGCACGTGGATGGTCCATGTCCCAAGAGCACCTCTGTGCTCATCCGGTGACGTATTTCTGATCTGATTTGTCATGCTCCGCGCCACATTATCGAAAGTCGTTGTTAAGTTGGTAGAATTCCACAGAGCATCGACCAGAAGAGGCATTCCAGCTCCGCTATCTGCAGGATACCCTACGTTGTTGAGACCTTTCCAGGGCAGAGCAATCCCCGACTCCGTAGTTGGTATACTCGCAAATGTAAGCAACCATCCAATTGTGCTGACGATGAAGCCTTGTGAGATGTTGAACCGTAGGTGCGTCTCGGTAGAATCGTCTAATACCCCAGAAGGGATGGTTAATTGGAGGTCAAAGTGGAGATCGTTTCTGTCGTAAAGGTTGTTCCCGAGGGCAGCCGCCTTCCTATCGGCAAGATCCCGGTTGACCGGAGTAGTGTAATAACTGTAATCTGCTTCGTAGGAATGCGGCTCTCTACGTGACCACGATCCCACTAGTTTCTCTCTTAGCATGTTGTTGACGCTGACGGCTTTGTATGCATTTGCGCAAAAGAAGAGGGCGCATTCTGTTGCGATAGGTTTAGACTCATGCCAAAGCTTCTCTTTACTAAGGAAGTCTGGCGACGCTCTGATTATAGTGAAGGCCATGAGCATTGCTTCCAGCTCGCGGTGAGCAATTGTCGTGGCGGCTTCAATCGTGGTGTTCATCACTAAGGTAGTCTGAACATAAGTGGTATTTTCTGGATCGTACCTGCCGTTGTAATTTCGAATATTGGCAGTGGATAGACCCCAGATTGTGTAGTAGTCCTCGTAGTCAGCACCGTACATTGAGTTCCAAGGTATTGAGACTCCGTAAAGTCCGTACTCTGCAGATGCCTGAAGGTCAGCAGAGACATCGACGCAAGAGCTACACATAGCGGCTGAAGCGTACGTCGGCCAGGTGCAGTTACCGGTAGCGCAAGTAAAGTCAGGTCGCTCCTCCAAAGGCGTCGATGGTGTGCGCAGGCCGTTGCTGAAAGAACCGACTACCCCGAAGTCGGGTCGAGATCCTACTCTCAGAAAGGAAGCCATTCTGTGCGTGGCATTTTGAACAATCGAGCCCTGGTTCGTCTCGAACGTGAATGTCCCACCACGTATACTATTGGCTCGAGCGATAGTTGCATTCGAGCTTTGGACGGCATCGTCGAGACGCCCTTGAACTGTAATGACAGCCTGAAGGAAGGGATCAAAAGCAATGGTCCCCATGATGACTAGAGCACCCAGAGCTGCCCAATGTCTGCGAGCTACGAATCAGTATATTTGCTGCGGGAGTGAAGCGTGTATTGAACGCAACGTACCGGGCTTTAAGCCAGATGAATAATCGAGCACCTCCCCATGGCCCCTTAGCTGCCTCGTCAAACCTTTCAAATGCTGCTAGATGGTCTGAATGCTTGTATAGCCAGCTCCATTTTTGTTGCCCAACACAGGCACTCAAGGCAAAAGCAAGTGTCACCCTTGCAAGGGTCCCAAGGGTAGATATGACTGTATTCAACGATACTGCAAGTGGCCAACGACTCAAGGACTTGTCGTTCTCTCGGTAGAGCACACCAATAATAGCAATGATGGACCCCATGCTCAAAAGCATCGCCCCGATCTCTAAAGACCATGAAGCTAAGCTTGCACGAACAGGTACAGGGGAAGCAATCGTTGCAGTTTCCTTTGAGGATGCCGAGTCGGCCTGATTTGGCTCGTATGCGGTGGATGAGACCGGGCCGGGAGTATTCCTATGCTTTGGTTCAGATGTTCTGGGAACCAGGAGGTCATAGCTATTGTGATGCGTAGCTCGTTCCTGTGCCACATCGAATGGCCAGGTCGAAATATCAGAGAGATCGCTCTGGGATGGCGGCAATAGTGGACTGATAGTAGATGCCATCGTGAGAGACGCGACGTGGTGCCACACGCGTCAAGCGTCGGGCGCTGACTACCATTTTGTAGGCAAAGAATGATGCCAACACCTGCAGGTCGAAAATCATGCGCATGGGCTGTGTAAAAGATCTCACTAAGGTAGCCCAATCGCAGATAAGCGTGACTCGAGCCTGCGATCGCTGATTGGGCAAGTGAGCCATGCATACACTGCGGTCAGCCTCGCGCCTAGCATGCAAACACCATCGGGAGTGCGCGCTGACATCGTCTTCACGCCGGCTTCAGCCCCGAGCTGAGCTTGTCGCAAGAGAGCGCGCAATGCAGGATATAAAAGATATGAGCTGTAAACGATCATCTCTGACTTTTCAGCCTGTCGCAGATGGACTGTACAACATTCCATCTGCGTTGACTGTATCGCGTTTTGCACTTGAGTTGCCCAGGTGGGGGCTGAGTGTGCTTGGCTGCAGCCTGCAGGACCGCCATTCTGTACGTCGATCGCCACGTAACATGTGTCTATTTTTGTCCTCTCCCTATCCTGCTACCGCGCAAACTTACCCTCACTGCACCGTGCAGCCGTGTGGCCCCGGAAAAGCAATGTTGAGTCGAATGTGGGCATAAGATGAAGCTTCGGTGCCATCTTTGCCATGCCCACAGCAGCATCTTGATGAAAACGCAAATAGACTGTTCTCTCAAAACGATGTGCACGGATGTTCTGCGTTATCCAGCGCATACTTATGGTATGCAACTAACGTATGTTATTACTCTCAGCGATCAAACGCAGACAACCGTCCTTCTCATCCGGGCCAAACCTAACCGTAGTCGCATCAGCCCTAGGCCCTGACTTCTGGGACTGAACCTCTCTGAGCAGACTCTGTGTTTCGTTGTCCAGTCCGTGCAGCACACTCGGCAAAGCCGACTCCTTCCATACAGGAACTTGTAAACTTGTAGACTCGAGAATGGTCAGAAGAATGTAGATGATTCCCAGAGTGATCATCGCTATCGGGAATGCTAGGTATGGCCACTGGACTTTGACATGGATCACCCACTTCAAAGTGTCGCCTGTTGCCTCTTGATACTTTGGACTGTTGACGGCGGTGTTGCGTATTTGGTTCGTCACGCTGAGGGCAACATTTTCGAAGGTTTGTGACAGGTTGACTGACTCCCAGAGTGCGTTGACGAGGGGAGTCTCACCTCCGTCCCACTCGGGATAGACCATCTGGTCAGTGCCCCTTACACCAGAAGTACGCGAAGTAAGCGTCTTCAGAAAACTGGTCATGGATATGATGTACGTGTACGATATGTTGAACGATCGTGTGAAGGACATGACGTCGGGTGATTCTGCTTCGGGTATGGTGAGCTGTAGGTCGGTCCTTTGGATGATCGGATCGTAGAGCATATCGCCTACTTTCTCGGCTATGTAGGCTTCCACAACATCCTTTTGTACGGTGACGTTTACAGTCCGAGATTTTGGATCGATTTGGTAGGAGTTCGGGTCTCTGTTGGCCCAAGAGCCTAGAACAGTCTCGACGAGTTTGCCGTTTTGAGTTTCTGCTGAGTACATATTTGAGCAGAGGTACAAAGCACACTCAGTCGCAGTTGGTCTCGATGCTTTCCAAGTCGTTTTGCCTTCAAGCCAGTCGTCTGATGCTTTCATAATAACGAGAGAAGCTATCAATGTTGACATGTCCTGGAAGCTCACTGTATCTCGATGGTCGTAGGTGATGTTGGCCGTCAGCATGGCCGGTTGGATGCTGCCTGAAGAAGCGTTATATTTGGCTGTGTCCGTGTTCGATAGATTCGCATTTCGGACTGTGAAGGCCGTGTATTTGGCGGCCCCTGGTAATTCATTTGAAGGTCCTGGAATGCTCGATCCAAACGTTCCTACCCTCCGGTCAAGCACTATCTTATCAGACAGATCGTTGCAAGAGCTACAGATTGCTGCTGATGTATAAGGAGACCATGTGCAGTTGCCGGTTGTGCAAACGCTGTTGACGACCTGTTCAGTGCGGACTGACGACGTGGCCGGATCCTGTGCAGTGCTGTTGCGAAAACCGTTGTAGATCGCACTGATCATACCGAAATCAGGCTGCACTGTGAACCCTCCTTTTATGTCGACAAGACCGGCAGATGTGTTGTAGAAGGACGTACCACCCTGTGTCAACAGTTCCAGAACGGGTCCCCCATCGACAATAAGAGCTTGAGGAATTCTAGCCGGGTGCTTGACGAGCTTGTCGACATCCAGCCTCCCACCTGTAGTCAGTGTAGCTTGGAGAAATGGATCGAAGGCTACCGTGCCAATGATCACCAGAGCTCCAAGCGCCGCCCAATGTCTATCATAGCATCAGTCCACGTCCATAAAGGCCCTCTGAGCATCTTACCTAAGCCGTAGCCAGAAGAACAGACGTGTTGCACCCCAGGGACCACGACTAGCTTCATCAAATCGTGTCCAAGAAACGAGCTGATCAGATCGGACACGAAGCCAGTTCCACTTCTGTTGTCCGACGCAAGCACTCAGTGCGAATGCTAAAGTGGTCCTCGATAGCGTACCTAGGGTGGCCATCATGGCGTTGAGCGGTACTGCCAACGGCCACTCTGATATAGGCTTCCCGTCTTCTCTTCGAAGCACTACAACGATCGACAGTAATGAGCCGACACTGACCAAGATCGCAAAGAGCTCGGGCAGCCAGGACATTAGCGTAGAGCGCATGACTTTCTCTGAGCTGCCTGAGCCGTAGGCCTTGGGAAAATGCTCGTGCTTCGACGTAAGCGACATCGCAGAAGCAGTGGCAGTCTTCGATGTCGGGTCTGCAAGTGCTTCGCTGTGATAATGCGTGTATCCATGGTTCTCAGTGGGCAATGACCTCGTGTCTGGAAACGATGTGTACGGCTCGTACCGCTCCCGTTCGCTACCGTAGACATCCCTCAGCTCATAGTCGCTAATGTCTTGCCCATGCGGGGTAGTCTGTAAGCCTGCAGGTGGCATAGGTACTGGCATGTATTGAGATGCCATATCGAGAGGCGCAGGCACCGCTGAATGGTCACATTCATATGCGGAGTGAATGTTGAAGGATTGAAAGTTCAACGTGCCGTACGAAAGCCATAGTCAGCTAAGGCGTCCAGTGATCGTCAAAATGCGTTAGTGGCGCCACCTGCAGCTGCCTGTCTTTCCTGTGGGGGCCAAAAGCATAACCAACATGAGACACGCAAAGCAGGTATATCCATGTCAACTTCAGTTGAGCGTTCGGAAAGAAGATTTGACGTACTGCATCTGTGCAGTTGCTGTCGAAGTGATTGCGCCCATCATGCTGATTGTTTCTAAAGGAACTCCAAAGCCGCTCAAGGAATGAAAGCCCCCAAAACGCCGAATGACCACATGAGAAAGCGGTCCTCATACCCCCATCGTGAAGTCGTGTTCGATACCGGGCGTTACGCTGTTGCCGTGTTAGCATAGCAACAAATCTACAAAGATGCGTGGTGCTTACCTAGCCATAAACTTCAAAAAGACGACTAGGTACTGATCCACTCGGATCGCGACCTCATCGTCCTGTTCCTCTAAGACTTCCCAGTCGTCCTTAGTATCCTCTCCTCCCTTATTCTTCGCTTGCTCAGTGAGCTTGAGAAGTCTTGTGTCGTCTACAAGAGCCTCCATACCGCTGTCAAGCTTGCTGACATCCTTGCCTGCCTTCAGCTTTGCAAGACGCAACTTCAGAGCAGCATCTGCGCGATCGAGCAACACCTTCATTACTGACGCGTGCTTGCAAGGATGTACCGATGCAGTCTTGAGGGCGTGCTCGAAGAAGGGGAAATCTTCAATAGTGACTGTCTTGTCCTTGTAGTCTCCAACAATGTCCTCCATCATCTCTTGAGGTTTTAGAGGTACGGACGTCGAGCCGTATCCGGAGAGATAAAGGCGCGGGGTTCGGTAGTGCGCAGAATATGTGATGTAAAGTGTGTACGTTCGTAGAGGACTGGTGCATTGTCAGCATGTTCAACCGGTAGCCTTACTGTCAGGTAAGCGTGAGCTGGACTTACGCTTGTGTGTTGGAGCCAGCCTGCGGATCTCTTATGATCGCCTCCTCGTCATCTTCGTCGTCCTCCATATCTGGGATCTCTTCCTCCTCCTCTGCTGCGCCAAGATTGCCACTCTCGTCGACGGTCCTAACGTCGCGGACCTTGGCTTCCTGGCTAGCCGCCATACCGCCGGTCCTTAGCCAACCATCGTCGTCTGCGCCACCTTCGCCAGTTGTGAAGCCATCACCCACTATCGTCTCGTCTTGTCCAGCTTCTCCAGCGAAGTTGTCATCGAGTCGGCGGTGGCATGGGACACCTCGAGTGACAAGGAACTGCTTTCCCTCTGGTAGGTAAGATACGCGCTTTGCAGGTGAAGAAGCGTCTGCCCACTGCCATGAGGGGAATTTAAAGACCAAGAAGTCTCCTGCAAGGACAAACTCCTCTGGTGTAATCTGCCCAGTCTCGCGGAATGTGGAGGTGTGGCTGATGGCAGCGGTCCGCTCCCGAAACGTGTCTATGTACGAGCGCACGAAGTTGTACGCCATAGCGAGAGTCGTTGTCAAGGTGTTGTACGTGTTTGTCGATAGTGTGGATCGTTGTGTAGAGCTTCTGTGTTATCGCGGTGCTCGCGGGCGGTGAATGGAGGGGGAGGGGTCAAGGCAGCTGCGGCCCAGAACGCGCTAAATTAGCGTTACAACCTGCAGCTGTCGAGGTCACGACTCCCTCTTCGCGTCTCAGGTACAAGTCACACCATCACGAGCTCAAGGTCATTGATGACAGAACTTGAGGTCAGCATCTTCTCACGTGGCGAATGGAACGAAGCTTGTGATGACGTCAAATTTCAGCACGACAACGAGCGTCCACCGCTCATCACCCACCATAGCTACTTTCCTAAAACAGATCCGTTGTAGAGACACCGGGGAATATCGCAAAGTGCATGTTAAGAACCTTTCTGGTCTAAAAGAGAAGAATACACACATGTTGCAGGGTCCCTGCGACACACCCACACCCTCCCAATCTCTCGGCACGCGAAGCAACCCAAATATGGAGACGTTAGACTCGTACAACCTGATGCTGCAATTCTTCGACGGGCTGACTCATTCCTCGCTCAAGTCTGCTCCAACCACATCTCCTCAGATACGACCTTTATCCGGTCGTAGTATTCGTGCCGGGCTAATGATAGCTCAGAGGGTGGTTACACTGCCGAAAATATCTTTGCACCTGGCACCTCATCTCACTTTCGCTTCACACCGATACTGAAGCGAGCACCGCACAGGTAAACGCAAATGACGTTGCATCCGACCGATCGATGTGTACCTCACGGTCAGGGCATCCTCAACCCCGGGCGACCAAATGGATTGTTCTCTTGGCACCGGATATGTCCCAGAATAACGCCTTTGTAGGTCATTTGGTGACCTCTGTGTGCACCTAACAGCTTACTTTAGGCAAATGCATCCAAATCGGGCCTACCCATCAGTCCAGAAACTTATCAAATACGACCATGTATTAATGGAGTGCAAAGTAAAGCGAATTGGGGAGCCTCAAAATACAAGATGCTCATGCGTCCGATTGTTTCTAGTCCAATATGGGAGAATTATGCGGCGCTCATGATTGCTTGAGCAGTCGTTGTGAAACGTCGAAGGGATTCTGACCTATCCACAGGCGACGGCGGCTATGTTCTGAGAACTCTGTTGACGCGAATCAACACAACGCCGTTCTTGATCGCAAGCTCTCCTCTATCCTTAACGTCCTCCTCCAACCGCCAGCCGAATGTCACACGAACGGCGCACGAACTACTGCACGTTCCCGTCAGATGTCAACAGCGGCCATCGTTGACGTCTTGTCTTCAAAGTAGGCCATACAGCAGACATGACCGGCTTGACAACTACTGCGAATATCCATCATAACATGATCATCGTCGCTCTACGAGGAAGTCCTCAGCCCGATCTCCAGGGCACTCCCTTGAGCTGCACAACAAGCAGTTTAAATGCATCAGAGTTTCTTGACACGCGAAAGAACTTGATACCGTCCAATCATATGGATCATAAGCGCAGCGTTACACAGCAGCCAGGGCGGATGTCACTATGTTGCCGGCGACCCAAGCCCTGCCAAAATATGTGCATTTATTCATGGTTTACGCGGTTGGGCTTTCTCGACTACCGAGACACAATTAGATGCACGATATGTGCAACTAGCAGATGTTGTGCATACTCCAGCCTCGTTCTGGTCTCAACGGCTTCCCCGACGACCAGAACAGGCAAATGCTGAGATTTGGAATAGCAGAGGTCTATCTTCGCAAAGAGCATTTGCGCACAGCATCGGTCAATGACGCTTTCACAGAATCGCCGGGTTTTAGCTCTCGTCACTTAGGCCGGACCAATGTGAAGACCTCGACCTCACGAGCACCATATAGACCATTTCCATATTGGGAGCGTCAGATGTGTCTTGGAACATCACACACTCTCGCGCGTAGGCCTCGAAATAAGGTCTCATTACATATAAGTGACGGTCTTCTCTAAGTTGAAATTGCAGAACAATCATCCAACTGCTATCTCAGACAGGCTTAACAATCTCAAACGCTATACCTCCTTACGAATATCAGAATCGCATCCAGCCACAGCGCAGATCAGTCATCACCATAGTGTCTCAACTTAACTTTCCACCGTCAAGCAGGCCCAGATTGTCTACTTGAAGCTGGCGAACCCCACCCCTCAACCCAACATCGAGGGTTCGCAACCTCGTTGCGGAGGACTACGTCTGGGATCAGATGCCGTTGTCAACAATAACCACGTAGGTTCTGACCATTCATGAGAAGTCCCAGCTTACCGGATCGAGCCAGCAAGCCTCCACTCACATTCTAGATACTTCTCAAGAACAACACCACTCAATCGATCGCATGACAGCCGATAACGAGAGGCAATCAAACTCCTCTGGCATGGTACGTTGGCTTGCACAGGGAGGGGAAATGAACCATGGTCAACGGTCACTCGGCCCTGATGCAACTCGCTTGGCGGGCTGCGATCATTTGCATGGTTTTCCTGATATGCATCAATGTATGACATAGGTGGTATCTGATCACACATTCAATCATGGTGGATAGTATTGGCGCCACGGTCCTGGGATGCTTCCCTTGATCAACAGTGAAGGCGATAAAACAGTCTCAAAATTCAATCCTGTTCAAAAAATGCAAGAAAAAAGTTAACTCGTCCAACCTTTGCACATGTTGCGGATCGCCCCCACACTTGCCTACCGTCAAGCCCCACATCCATGTTGCGCTAACGCCCCGCATCTCCACTAACGTCCTGCCGAGGTTCCTTTCCACGCCTTGCAAGAAGGCTACGCGTATACCGAGAGTCATGTCCCATCCGGCACTGCGAGAGCTTGACGCTTCTCTACTGCTTCGTTCCCCTCGCTGAAGTTCGGATTGTACTCCTCTCCCGTCCACGTTCGATAAGACAGCAGCAGCTGAACACAATGACACACGCCGCCTCCGCCGACGACCTCCGCGTCTCGACTCTCTATGACTTCTCCAACCATGTCGCCCTCGTGACAGGCGGCGCCACAGGCCTCGGCGAGATGGCCGCACAAGCATTCGTCCAGAACGGCGCAACCGTCTTCATCGCCTCTCGCAAAGAGAAAGAGCTCAAAGCGACCACCGACCGTCTCAATGCCCTCGGCCCCGGGAAATGCTCCTACATCATCGGCGACTTGAAGAACAAGGACGGGTGTCTGGCTGTCTGCAATGAGCTGAAGAAGCGCACAGATAGGCTGACAGTGCTGGTCAACAACACGGGAGCGAGCTGGGGAGACGATTACTACAACTATCCTGAGCATGCGTGGGACAAGCTGTATGACTTGAATGTCAAGAGCATCTTCTATATGACGGTGGAGCTGGAGCCACTGTTACTCAAGGGCGCGAATGCGGACACCCCCGGCCGCGTCATCAATATTGCGAGTATGGCGGGTATCCAGACCCTGGACGTCACGACAGGAGAGGCCGGTGGTCTGTCCAAGCCGGGCCACGGAACTTTCAGTTGTGAGTATCTGGGACTCCAAGCATGAGAGGGACTGGTACTAACGATAGCAGACGGGCCTGCAAAGGCGGCAGCCATCCACCTCACCAAGATGACCGCATCGAAACTTGCACCCAAGAACATCATGGTCAACGTCATTTGCCCCGGTGTCTTCCCCAGCCGCATGACGAACTTCGGTCTTGAGAAGTACGCGAAGGCTCTCACTGCTGGGCAGCCCACGGGACGCATCGGAAAACCAAGTGATTTTGGTGGGTTGGTGCTCTTCCTCAGTTCAAAGGCGAGTGCACACATGACCGGAAATGCGATCGAGATCGACGGTGGTGCAACACTGAGTGGGTGGAGAGGCACGTCTCGCGGCGACAGCGAGAGTAAGCTGTAAGAATGAAGTTGTTGTTTAGCCTTTCCCATTTGAAGGGCGTAAGGCTACATAAGCAGTTGGCATGCTCTCGGGCAGGACTAGAGAACTCAGCATGCAATAGAAGCAAAGCAGATCCCTCTACATGCATCAGAAGCCTTGTCGCCGATGCCACTTCGCCTCCCAACCAGGAAACCACGGACTCTCATCCAGTGTCCGTGCCTCCCAATCAGCCTCTACCATGCCCTTCTCAACCTGCTCCTTATGAAACGCTTCAAGCGCAGGCTTGACCACATGCTCAGTATGCCACGCATTCTTGTAATCCATCAACTCCCTCTTACCCTCATTAAGCACCTTCAGCACCAAGTCCGGCACATATGGCTCGTCCCTGAACTCTTCGACGGGCGTAAACAGCGCTTTGAAATTGAACACCACAGCGCCCGACAGCGGAAGCCGGCGCAGCGTCTGCCAATCGACGCGTAGATGGCAGCGCTCGAGCTCAAGGCCCGGGAGCTGGATGCCGCGGTAGCTCTCATGCGAGTCACCCGGGGGCATGAAGAGGGGCTGGTCAACCTCGAGACCCCAGGAGCCGCGTTGGATGGGCTTATCTGTGGGTTTCTTGGCAAAGTATCTGCGCTTTGTCAGTTTGTGTCGTGCGGCGGTGGGGAGGCGGAGTACCTGTCCATCGAAAATTGCATCTTCTCCTTGTAGTCGGGGATTGGAGCGTGGATCTCGTGCAGGTGCTTGCCAATCTTGGACGCTACGTTCCACCCGAGCGAACTGCAGATTATGCCGGCGCGGAAGATATAGAGTCCTGTGTTTTCGTCGCGCAGCATGATGGCGAAGTCTTCGGGTATGTTTTGGAAGATTACGTGCAGGGGAGGTGTTTGCTTGAGATCTGTCTGAGTCTCTAAGATGGCGTTGCGGAAAATTGTCTTGGACTCGTTCAGTGAGAAGTAGTGCGGATACCGGACACAAAGGAATTGCAGAACCATTTCCATTAGCTCTTTGCACGCTAGTTCGGAGCCGGGAAGTGCTTGGAGGACTGCTTCGCCGTAGTCGATGAGGAGTTGGGCGCGCTGCTTCATGCGGGCCTCGTAGGTGTTCTCGAGCTCGAGCCACCAGTCAGGCTCCATCTTTGTGAGTGCTTAGTTGGTCAGCATGTGCATTGATATAAGCTCGTACTTCTTACACATCGTCTGATGGTAGGCCCAACGAAAGGGTCTGTATGGTCTTGGAAGTGCATTTTTGATATCGAAATCAGGGTAAGGCTGAGGCGGAGGTACGCCGCTCAAGGCAGCGTAGTCAGGGAAGTCTCCAAGAGCCTTGATGTCCTTGACGGAGAACTCGCATGGCGTGTATGTATCATTGCTGGCCTCGAGGTACGATGCAGTGATGGGCAGTATACGCTTCGTCCAATCCGATGGTGATGCTGTCACTGCCTCCACAGGAGAAATTAACTCTGTCTCAGCCAACGCTGAGCGTCGAGATGGTGGAAACGTGGTCGAGTAATTGGGGTTAGATGTGCTCTGCGTCCTGCTCTTCTCCGGTGAGAGTGATCGCGGAGGTGTTCTGGAGCCAGAGTCTCTCCTTCGTCTCAAGCGAAAGCGCTCCAAAATGATATCTCGCCTCCCAGTCTGCAGGCTAAAGAGCAATACCGAGGAGAGCACAAACACTACTCCTAGTGAGAGCAGCAAACCTTCCATTGCTGTGGGTGTCCTTGTCCCGAACTCGAATAGTAAGGTGACAGGCAAGGCTGTGACGACTTCTCCAGGACTCAGAATGATAGGGAGAATAGATAAGAATAATCTGATTGCTCAAATGTATCTGGACCGTAGTATTCAGAAGCATATATGCTGTCTACCGTGATGTTAGTGTCTTATCAGATAGAAGAGTGGGGTCGCACCTTCCACCTGAACGAGTGTGGGGCTCACTGCATGCCAGCAACGTCACATCTCATGCTTGTTTGACCAAGTCACGCCCGATACGAAACCTGAAGACCACGAAACAGGTGCGGGCAGGCGCTGCAAACGCTATTGTCCATAGTCTGATGCGATGCTCCGTTATCTTAACCATCCGAGTTGGGAATAGTGGTTGCCGTTAGAGGTATACAAGTCCCAAAATACTTGGCGCAGATCGATGGTTCACTCCGGTAGTGCTGCGATTCGACAAGCCAAAGCTTGTACGTGGGTAGGTGACGGCACTAGTTTACCCCGCTGACCATTGCGCAGGGCCCCTGTAGATAGTGCAGGGACTGCCGACTGCACGTCAAGTGCCGATTCAATACTGGCAATCAGTTCAACAACAGCTTGAAACAATCCATGACCTCTAAGATCATGTGCGGCTCGCAACAAAACTAAGAACCTAAAAGGAAAATAGTCAGTGTTGGGGCCTGTCCTGTAGTGTGATGTGTCGTCAATTGGCTACAGATCTCTGGAAGCACGGCTGCGACCATGAAGATCTCGAGATTGTCAAGTGACATCTCGGAAGATCCAGGGTGCGGTGCTCGATATCTGAGACGTTCTCAAAGCTTAGCTCGAAGGCGAGCACTTGTACCGTTGGATGTCTGCATCATCTTCTCCAGTGCACTGCTGTCACCTCCCTCGCCTCCCGCTCCAGAAGGGCCGTCGGCGTAAAAGGCCATGAAGGACATAGTCAACGCATCGTTCTTGAGAACCCGGACCTTGGAAATGAATTTCGAGCCACCAAGCTTCCCCTTATGCTGGATCAGAAAGAAGCCATGCGATCTACCATGTGGAGAACCTGCGCACTGTCAGTGAATTGAAACTCAATCTAACCTTTTGACCTTCTCACCAAGTAGTGCGAGCCCCTGCTCACCGTCCATACTGAACTCCGTACCTGGCCAGATCCCTGGCGCACTTCTTGGTGGCGTCAGCTTCTCGTGAGCTTGTCGAATCAGGGCCTGTGTCTCCGGGTTGACGATGAGGCAGTTGACGAAGTACTTGAGGTTCTTGATGTTGCCCCCAACAGTTGCCCGATTCCAAAAACCCCGCGTGATGTCGGAGGCGGATCAAATCGCGGGAAGCTCGTAGTCTTTGGGCGGACGTTTCCAGAGGTCTGCTGCGCCATGAGCTGGGGACTTACGGTCGATGGCCATGATAGCGCCGCCTGCTGCATTGACAGCGATGCGGTAGTAGCCTCCTGTGACCTAGAAGAGACGATCTGAGTATGAGTCGCCTTGTTGCGCAGAGAAGGTGTTACAAACCGACAGTTCCGTCTTACCGCAAGCAATGTACCGCTGATCTTCTTTAGGTGGAAGTCTGTCGAACAGTTTCTTGACGAAAGGGCCACCCCAGTGCTCTACATTGAAACACTTATTCGGTCCGCCCTTGACATCGGTCTTCGTACCTAGACCGAGGTCTTCGAAGCAGTGACCAATCTGTATAGATTAGTCAGAACCTCGATGTGAGATACGAACGATATCGATACTCGCACCTTGTGGTATTCAACAAAATCGCACTGCTTGTCGATGTTGGCCTTCTTCGGGGGCTGATCATTCCAACCCCACTGCTGCAACTCTTTGATGAGATTGCCATCGAAGGTACTTTGGGCTGTATCTCCCATTTTCCAAATCTTGGCTGCCTCAGCGTCAGTGCCCTTCATGGCTGCCATCAGCTTTCTGCCGCGCGCGATGTTGCTCGCCCAATCCGCCGTGGCGGCGACTTTGACGACTCCATTTTTCCGCGTGGAAGTATCGACTCCTCCCGTGACGTTGAATGACGAGTCTTGCAGGATGCTGCTGAGTGGCAGTGTGGACTTCGGTACCGCGAGACCAGCTGTGGAGGTCGCCAGCGTAGCAGTGCCGAGAAGCAAAGCGAGCTTCATGCCTGGTGGAGACGGCGGTTGGGTTCCGGTAGTATGGTTGGAGAAAAGCTCATGGAGGGAACAGCCAGCTGTAAGCAAGGTGGGACTTGATCCGTTTGCACTGCGGGCTCATGTGGCCACATGAAGTGAAGGAAAGCTGGGTGGGACTGGGGGTGAAGTGAACAGAGTGCTAAAGTGATGAAAGGCATTAAGGAAAAGCCTGGGAGAATGCAAGAACACTGGAGGTCTGAGGAAAGGTATGCAAGGAAATCATCGTTGACGCCGGTCAAATGAAGGAGACACCCATGCCGCCAAATGCCTGGTCTTGGTGCTCCCTGCCTCTCCACTATACGTATTGTTTCGCGGTGGTGGTTCTCATAGAAACCCTGACCCTCGAACCCCGTTACCAATTCACAAAATCAGGCCACCAAAGACACCTGCAGCAGCCCCAACGAGACCTCCACCCATCACTAAAGCATTCGTCGCAGCTCCTGCAGTAGACGCAGACGCAGCCGCGGGCCCGGGCCTCGAAGCGCTTGCAGACGCAGCAGCGCTACTCGATCCTGGTGCAGGGGTAATGCTGGCAGTCCCTGCACTGCTCGATGCGCTCTGAGCAAATGTCTGTGAAGCCGAAGCAGATGAGCCAGATCCTGTCTGCGCAAGCTTGTCCGCTCCGGCAGTGATCGTAATAGTCGCGCTTCCAATATCAGTACCCTCGTATGAAGTCGTGCTCGATCCCGGGAAATTGGCCTCACTGCCGCCTGCTGTCTCCCTGCAGACTGCCGTGCTAGAAGCGAGGTCGCAATCCATGGTCGCTGTGAAGTCGGTGTTTGGGTCAGACATATCGACGTTGTAGGTTGATGGGCCGTAGACAAGAGTGTGCTTAGGGAAGAGGCCGCATGGTGATTCGACGCAATGCAGCTCGAGGGTGGTGGCACCGTTGGTAGCTGTAACAACTGAAGCGGCGACGTCGTTCGAGTCTCCGCCAACGTTTGGGATGGTGATAGTCTTAGTTTGTTGAGCCGTAGTCAGGCTGATAAGAGTTGATAGAACGAGAGTTGAGATCATTCTGATGTCCGATGATTGCAGTCTCTTGTGATGCTGTTGTTGTAGGTGCGGTCCTGTTCGGCGATATCGATGGCTTTTTTTTCAGATGCGGTCCTCAACGAATGACGGATTAAAGAATGAATGCGCAAATGATGTGGAAGCGCAATGTTGGGATCTAGAGCTGTTCATATAGGCTTAGCTAGTCAGGTCGCTCAAGATGGTACGCCTGAGGAAGCTATCGTGAATGCGGCTAAGCAGGGCTGTCGGTGGCGTTCATAGGGGGCTTCGGCTGGATTGAAAGTCCTGCCGCTTTACCTGGGACCAAGGATCGTCTTGCATCGAGCATCAAGCGTGACGCCTTTGTATATCGTCGAGGGGATGTCCTATACTACTATGGTGTTCATTTTTGAGGCATCAGAACAGGTCTCAGTATCGTTTTTCCCAGGTTGCCAATCACGGACAGCGCGCTAAGTGTTAGCTCGCGGCCGCGGCGCAGCCTTCGTTCCTGCTCTTTCTTCAGGAAAGACCACAACCTCGTTCTGAGCTAATATGGCTCAGTTGTAAGGCCTGTGGACGAGGCGCAGGTGAGTGATGAAGGCGACGCTCAATTGAAGAGAAAAGTGCCCGAGACAAGGATGGAGAAGATGCTTGCTAACAAGCAAAAGACGAACATCTATCTTGCGTCCATCAATCCAAATCTGCGATCGCCCAGTGAGGCCAAGTTTCATCCTGCCTCGGTCTACTTGCCATATTGCGGTCCTGGATGTGCTCGCTCAACGGCAGATCCTCATGCTGACTTCGTTCACCCATACTCACACCTCGAGCCTGGATCGTTCTTGCGTATCCCAATGTCTGCATCTTCCACTCAAGCCTTCCAACAGTGCCTTCGATCATGTCTGCCAGGATCATAGCGTCAAAGCATGCTTGACTGGTGCTGGCGACAGTGTGTGGACGAAAGCCCGCGAGCGCGTCACCGATCAGAATGACGCGCCCGTCAAGGAACTCGTTGGTAGGTGAGATGACATCGGTGATAGCCTGAACGAAAGGCTTGTCGGTCGAGCACACGAGCTCCGCGAACTGAGGCGGAAGTACTTTCCGCGCGATGTCACATTGTTTCTTCCATGCCACTGGGTTGATCTTGCCTGGTGGCAGTGTGATGCGGTGGTACTTGCCATCTGCGTCTGTCATGAGCTCGCGGAACTCTGCTGACTTGTCTGCAAGGCTTCGTGGCTTGGTGTTCTTGTAGTATACGAAGTTGATGAACCGCTTTCCAGGCTCCAGTGTTCCGTCTTCACCAGGGATGAGATATGCTAGAATTTGGACACCGGAGCAATGGAAGAAGGTAAACCGCTCCTTGAAGGCCTCCAGAGTCTTGGGCGTGACACTATCCTCTCGAACGGTGCCTCGTAAAGCCACGTATCCAGCGTATTTACGCTCCACGTGCGGGCAGAAGATATCGCGGATGGTAGAGCTGGGTCCATCGGCGCCAATGACAAGGTCCGCTTCCACAGACCCTTTCGCGTTATCGCTAGTCTCGTATTCGACGACAAGCCTGCCGCGATTGCTTTCTTGTTCCCATAGGCCCGTGACTCTGTGTCCATGCAAGTGTTTGACCTGGCTCTTACCGTCCTCAGTCTTTGGGACGTCGCAATATGCGCTTTCGAGACCATCGACATTTGCTCGCAGCATGTAGTAAGCAAGATCCCAGCTCGTCATGTTCTGCTTCATATCTTCCTTGTGTATGATGCCGCCATTCTTGTCCAGGTACTGCCTGCGTACGCTGGACACAGCCAACTCGCGTCCACATCGATCATATTTCTTGAAGAACGCAAGCGTGTCTCCTCCTGCGACTATGCCGGCTCCTTGATTGTCGAGGACCGGCTTGGGATTGCGTTCTAGCAACGTGATCGAGTGGGCGTGCGGCGATGGGAGACGTTTAAGAGCAAGTGCAGTTGCAAGCCCGCCCAGAGAGGCTCCTATCTATCGAAACGTCAGTTGTGCATCGAGACATCGAGATGCGATGACGTAGTACCGTTCGATCCTACGCACGACCATGCAGGAAACTTACGATGACGATGTCAAGCTTTGTTGTTGTTGCATGAGGATAGCCCTCGGACCGATGAATACTCGAGCCCATATCGGTCCGCGGGCACGTTGCATGAAGAACAATGCATTCTTTCCAACCTGTACAGCTTTTCAACTGATCGGCGTTGAGGCCGTCAATCTGTCTTAGACGCGTTGAGCGTTCCAAAACACCTCGATCGATGTATAAGTGAATCTGGGCTCTAGATCGCACTGGTCTCGATCGGAAGGAGCGGAATGTTGCAGGCGGAAAGTCCAGGCCAGGTCGCAGCGGCCTTCCCCGCGCGCCCTTCGACAACCGCGATTTTCGGTCGGCTGAAGCCCTGCTGCGGGTCCAAACATAAGCTTATTTGAACCTTGGTGTACAGTCCGCTTCGAAGATGTGGCTTCTGTCTGAACACCTTGATGATTGTAGATTTCGGCGATGACGGGCAAAGGTCTAATTGCGGTACGTCATCAGGAAGGTAAATTCGCAACACCGAAACTGATCATTGCTACAAGGTCACGGGCGCAAACGGAACAATAGGCTACGCGTGTGTCGTATATGCGCTGCAGAGCGGATATCGTGTACGATGTATTGTACGTCGTGAGGACGCAATCGCCACCATCCGGTCTGGGCCTTCCGTACAGCCACATCTGGACAATCTCGAGTATGCAGTGGTGCCTGACAACGCGGTGGAAGGAGCTTACGACGAGGCATTTGCAGCTGCAAGATATGTCGTTCATATCGCTGGCGTCTGGCCCCTACCGACTTTGCACCCAGACAACGAGATTTACTATCCCTTCATGCAATCCATGAAGAATGTCATCGCGTCTGCAAAGCACTCTAGTACTGTCGAACGCATTGTCTTCACGCAGGCAGGTGCGGGCCTTGTCGATTCAGAGGTTGGAGACACGTATGGTCGTGCCATGGACCACATCCTCGATGAGGATGTCAAGGTCAATGCTGAGTCGCTCACATATCGACCACCCCTCAACAGTCCCCATCAGGCTTATTGCGCCGCAAAGGCGCAATGTATGGATTATCTCGACAAGCTACGCCTGGATGATACACTTCCGTTTTCTATCGCACAGGTCATCCCTGGCACGGTGATTGGGACCTCTGAATTTGCAACGACCGCGGAAGAGGCGAAGAAGCAGATGGACAGGCAGACACGAGCGCTCATCTTCGATGACAACACACCTCGCTATGCGTTCGGGTTCGTGCACGTGGAAGACTGTGCGCGGGTGCATATTGAAGCGCTTGATCAGACCAAGGCGCCAGATGCAGACTTGCCACCTCGCTTCGTTGCTGCGGCGAGCACAGAAGCAGGCTTGGACGGTACCCAGGTCTGGAACAAGGCGGTCAGTATGGTTGAAAGCGATTTTGAGTCTGAGATTGAAAAGGGCTTGTTCACGATTGGGAAGGAGCGGACGCCGACAAACATGCCATATCGTGTGGATTTAAAACAGACAGAGAGGATGCTGCTGGACGGCAAAGCCATCAGAGGACTCGAAGAGTCTGTGAGAGAGGTTGCACGATGGTATGCTCAACTTGTCGCTCAAGAGCATGCAAATAGTTGGCCATAGTCTATATGCCTATCCAGGCTCAAACGCGAAAACGCCGTTTGTATGCAGGACGCTCAATCGCTCTACCACTTGAAGGATTCCTCGAAATATTCAATACCAGCATACCCATCTGCAAGCATCTGCACGCTTGCTTTCCTAGCTTCGTCTGCCATCCTTGCAGGACCGCAGGCAACGACAGCAAGAGACTGCTGCCCAGCATCTTCAGCAGCTTCCTCAATTGACGATCGTACATCCGGCCTGCCGTTGAGTATCGATACCCCGCGCGGCGGGTGATCAGGAATGTCGTCCTTGTGCTCGAGATCCTGAGTGACATGCACCTCCAGTGTGCATCGCTCATCGCTGAGCAATGTCTTGAATTCTTGCATCATTGACGTAAGGAATGCGTGCTCTCGCACTGCCCATACAACCTTCACACTCTGCACCCTGGACTCGGAGCTCAGTATGTGCGCGAGATGTGACAGTGGCACCGCAATACCAGTTCCGCCCACCATAAACAAGATATTTGCATATTTGCGCAGGGGCACACTATGCCCGTATGGTCCCTCTATAATGACGCGCAATGTTTTCGGCCTTTCGAGACAATGCTTCCTCAGACGCGATGTAAAACCATCGTAAGGTCGTATCAGATACACCATTGATGGCCCTGTCGCTGCTGGACGCTTTGACGCAAGCAATGCGTCAGACTCCGAGGATGAGGCAGAATTTGTACGGTGAGTTGAGAGTCTCGATGATACCGGTGAGAGTGGTATATGTTCGTTGTCTGTCGGCGACGTGACGTAAGCCAGTGTGAAAGGGTGGTTCTGATGAACATAGAGGGGATCGTTCAGCACGTATATGTAGTAATATGTTCCAGGCTCTGGTGCAATTCGGTTTCGCGGCATCGGTGCATCCATGCGCACCAAGTTCGATGCAGGATCGTACGTAACGACAGCCTTGGTGTTCCAGAATTGCCAGTCAAACGCCAGAATGCGAAGACCACGCAGCATGCGATCGAAGACCCAGATGACAAGGCACGGCCAAATGAAGATGTTCCACTCCCCATTGGTAAAGATCTCGACATGGTAGTACATCGACCATAGCGCTGCAATCGACAATGCAATGTGAGTGATGAGGAAGAACTCATAGTGCGCTCTGCGAATCCCGTAAAAGGAGAATGCGAGAAGCAGAGACATGGCAATGGTAGCCAACTCGCCATTCCAGAAGTAGTGCTTCTTCCAATAGCCGAGGAAATCCGCGAAACCGCCACCTGCACCCTGTCAGCGTTTTTAAGAGGACATGGCTCAGGTATTTTTAACTAACTGTTCCAAATCATCAAAGTATACCCAAGGCTATGAACGACAGCTTGCAAGGTTGCAACCCGAGCTGCCCACCTGTGGAAGGCGTTATAGCTACCGAATCCCCAGCCGGTCGCCCACATGAGCACGTCGTTTCTCATGCCGAAAAGCCACACCAACGGAAAGTTGGCAAGCGAAATGATGCCGGTTCTGTCAGAGACATATCGCAGCAGCTGATCTGACTTGTCTGGCCAGTACAGGTTGCCCTCTGTGAGTCGGTAGTCCGCGCAACACAGGACCCCATTGAGGACGACGAAGGCAGCGATCGTGAGCGTCTGAGCCCGAGGCGGTATGGTGCACCAACCAAGAGGCCGCGAGCAGCGATCCCCAAAGGCAGCAGGTACGGTGATGTAGCGTTTGAGCCACGAGGGTGGTCGACGCAGAAGTCCATGATGGTTTTTTGGATGGCCGGACTCATTGTGAGCTACAGCTTGATACTCTCGACTTCTGACGTTGGTGATCGAAGTAAGAAGGCGAGCGCCGACACCGAACGATAGAACGATGATCCAGAAATAGTACATATACCATCCGTAGACGAGATGAATATCGTACTCGAAGAAAGCAGCATCCTGTTGCCGGTCAGCGTCACGGAAGAGAACTGTGAAGTAAGGCTGCCTACCAGGGTCGTGAATGCTCTCTCGAGGAAGCTGGCCTCAGGTATGACTGCTGTGGTCAGGACTGGCCATGTTACAGCCTTCTCTGCATTGTGCTTTGGCAATTGCGCCCTGTCTTCAGAACTCCATTGATCGACGACCTCATGGAATGAGGGTAACGTTACACCCGCATGCTCGTCGCACCACTCACGGTTCTCTGCAATGAACCTCGGCACTTCACCATCATGCGGGTCGCAGAACTCGTCGAAGCATAGATACAGTGACGTGACTCTCAAGTTGCTTCGGCATTGCCGGACTTTGCGGGAAAGCCACGGATCTGTGTCGTTGAAGGTCGCGTAGTTGAGGGTGAGCTCGCAGGCCCGAGGGCACCACTTGCCGGACCTCAGAGAGTCGGCTACATTCGTGAGACCAAGAATCAACAAAGTCGTGCACCAAGCGATCAGCATGGAGAAAGGGCCGGCGCGAAGCGTGGTGTTGCAGAACGGAGATGCGGAGAATGAAAATCTTATCAGATGGAGCTTATCAGATATGCACGGGCCGGAATCGGCAATGCATGGGCCTCACGATTTCATCACGCACACCACCAAATCCGAGAGTTGACTGCACGCGATAACTTTATGCCAATTTGTCCCGAGCGGTTGCCAGCCGCGTTCGAATAGCGCTAGTCAATCATGAGTCTTCCCAAGTCTACAACACTTCTTGAAAACACGCGACATGCATTGCCGTGAATGACAGTACGCCTCTTTCAAGATTTCGAGAAGTTTCGCATGGATTCAGGCCGATCAGGCCTGAGACAAGCATCCAAGGGAACAGCCATACAATGATCTACGAATTAGGCATCGGCTGGGCCGTCTTGCCCACAAGTTGTCTGCTCGCCGAAATTTCAATGGTATACACGTTTTGCGAAGAAGATTTCTGTGCGATCATGAGGTCTTTACGAGTCGCTGAATTTGGGGTACAGCATTCGATTGAAGGTCTGCTTGCTCGGCAACGTAAAGGCATCGAATTTAGTTGGTTCCTTCAACGTTTTCCGTCAAGTATACTGTGACATCGTGGAACACCTTTGTAGATCATGATCTCTACCCGCCTTCCCGTGGATGCGTACATTCAGGCAAAGAGACCGGCGTCCTCCTCATCAGCATCATTGTAGTGCACGCCGCGCGCCAGCTCGCAAGGGTCCTTTTCAAAGCCAATGGAGCAGTGCTCCCACTCCTCGTCGCCCATGAGGTAACGTCTGAAATTCAGAGCGTGGTAAATGTTTCCGAAGCGAAATTCGATGAAGTGGTGCTGTAGCCTGTAAGCATGAGGTCTCAATAGGTACAGAAATTCTGGACTTACCCCACGTGCAATCTTGCCCTGCTTAATGCGATCAACGTCCCTAGGAATCGACTGCTTGCCACGCGCAAGCTTGAACAAAGCACTATCTGACCAGTCATCGTCCGCACCAGTAGCGCGAACGCAGCGGGACGCATCGCCGTCAATGCAATTCTGAATAACGTAGTTGATCGAGTTCGGACCTGGCTGCTTGTCCACGAAGATGACAGTCTTCTTCTCGGCACCTGGCACCTCAATTCCGTTCTGCGTTGCATCGAGATAGGTCTGGCAAGCTTCTGGAGTAAGGAACTTGACAAGCGCATGTTCCGAGCCAGCCTCGGGCATCTGAATGGATTCAAGCCTACCGCCCCACACGAGAGCTTGGAGCTGATTCAAGGTCTTCACGCCACCAACGCCTTTCAAGACGCAGGCTCGATAGATCGCCCCTAGTTTTGATAAGTGTGTGTTGTGCATTATGGACTAATGCTATACGTACCGTGCTCGCGTTTCTCCTGAGTTGGCCATGTCTTCATACCTGCTAGTGGATCTTCTTGTGCCTTTTCGGTGGTAGCAGCGTCGATCTTCTTATCGCTGGCTGGCTCGACGTGGACATCTTTGGAAGGAGCTCCCAGTGTAGCAAAGGGTGAGTTATTGGTGACTGTGAAGGCCTTCGCGAAGGGCTGAGCCGGTGGAGCGTCTGGCTTGGGGAGCACACCGAGAACCATCTGACAGATCTCTGTCACGTGCTCGAGATCGCTCAATGCGATGTGCCCACTCTTGACCAGAGCTGCGCACAATTGCAAGAAGTCGCCTTTGCAATCGAGCAGGATCTTCTTCACGGTATCTGCTATCAAAGGCTCAGAGCTAAGCTTGATCTTCTTGTTGACTGCGTTCCTCACAGCAAGCACGATACGAGCTTGCAGCTTCTCGGCTTCTTCGGATCCAATGTTGTCAACATTAAGGATGTAGGTCGTACGCAGCTTCTTCGCCACGGCCTTGACAGTATGCGAAATGTCGCCAGGGCCGGTGGGCAACGTGTCCAGGTAGACTGCCGCCTTGTGCAGATACGCTGCCTCGCGCCCATCTTGGCTCACATCTTCCAAGCTGGCCTTGGAGGGCGTTCGCTCAGCCTCAGGTAGGACTGGAGTGGGCGCCACGCTGACGGGATCAGGCTCGATGGCAGACTGCGCAAGAAGTGACTGACTTTGCGATTGGACAGTGGTGGGAGCCGGGTGGTCGCCAATGGACAACACGGACTTGTCAGGTCCGAATGGTGAGACTTTCATAGCAGGTCTTGAGGGTACTGAAGGGGGTATACCCGATAAGCGGGCGAACATGTTGTCAAGAGAGCTTTTGGCGTCCAATGTTTGCGAAGATAGCTCGATCTTGAAAGGTGGGAGTGTGGCAGCTGAAGGCGAAGGAACAGGCTTCACCTCGAGCTGAGAGGTGCGCGGTGGCTCGTTCCTGCGATGTCAGTATGAATAACAATTTACTAGGAACCTTCATTGACTCACTGTTTCGGTGCAAACTGTGATGTAGCAAGGCTGGGAGTAGACGATGGAGCTACCGTGGCCGAAGAAGACGGAAGAGACTCCACCGTAGGCTGAGCGGCGCGCGATGGCTCGTTTCTGTACATGTCAGTATGATCAGCACCTTTCCGTGGAACTTGATTGACTCACTCTTTCGGTGCGAACCGCGAAGCTGCAAGGCCGGTGGCCGGTGACGAAGCCGAGGTGGCCAGGGACGCAGCAGCCCTTGCTGGCATCGCCGCCGGTGTGGAAGAAGGAGCTGGGGGACGCGATGCGCTCGGCATTGAACCGGCGGCACTCACGATCTTGACTGCGTTTTTCTTAAGTTTGAACGTGCCCGCGTTGGCTGCAGGCTGGACCGCAAAGTTGCTGAGAGCGTCCTGAGACGACCTGGCCTCTTGAGAAGGATTTGCGTTTTGGGAACCGCGCGCGGGACCACCGTGAAGCAGCGAGCGATTCATGCCTGCGGTGGAGGATGCGGGAGACGAAGACCACATTGGTGGTTGGAGTGAGGGTGGAGGCGAAGGTAATGTGTCCACCGGCGGAAGCGAGGTCACTGTGCCTTTGACGACAGATGGGACGGTGAAGTGAGTACCTCCAAGGACTGTCGGCTTCAAAGGAACTGATGGGATGAAGTAAGAGTAATCGCACTTACCGACTGAGTTCCGCCGTTTGGTGACTGGAAAGTTCTGGATCCCCTCAATGCAAGCGTCGAGGCTACTTTTGTAAAGCTCGTCTGCACTGCGGTGAGGTGGACAAGTGAGGGACGTAGCAGCTTGCTCAGTCATGAAAGGACAGGGACAGCATTGACGAGAGGGAGCTTGACGGCCTGTGGAATCATTTGATCTTGACAGTGTGGTGGAAGCGTTTGTCGCGACTGCTCTATTCTGCAGCTACGGCCGTGCACTCATCGTGAACGCAGACGGCAATAAGCAACGCTTGAGTAACATCCGGGCTACGTGACGAGGCGGGACACAGAAGATACACCTATTACATGACCTGAAGGGAAGAGAGCTAGTCGTGACACATTGCCTTTGGGATGCCTGTTTTGACAAGAGCAAAATTCGGAACCCTACTACGCAGAGTCTACAACGCAGTATAAAGTTCGCTCTGCAATAGGCCATGTCTGGTGTTGTAACGTCTTATATCAGACGCATCCTCGACATTTTCTCTGCAAAAAGTGAACGTCGGTGCCTAGCTAGAGGGCAAAGGTCTGTTGAGGCACGGTATCTCCAGGTGTAGCATACGGGAAGTAGCATGCCGTCTGCACATGTTCCGAGAACATGCAGCACGTCTTTGAGGGAGTCTAGTCAGTGTCACGGTTGAGAACGTGGGTTCATCGAGACGGTTCGTAATCACAACGGTGAAGAGGAGTGAACGTATACGAAGTCCGTAGGACGACTTAGATAACAAGTAAGCACGAGTAGACAATCCAATGATGATGTGTTCGGATGACAGGAATTCATAAGAGGACGACATCAGACGCAGCGGGCGCAGAGTGATCGTCCATTCAATGCGGGCGCTAACCAGCCACACTTGCCCTGTGCGTCCGGAGATCCGCGACGTCATTGCCAGGCACCGCCGCTTGGAGCTCACAACCCAACTCAGGCCCGGAACAGCTCGAGCTCTGCAGCCACGAAAATCCTCCCTGTATCCATATACTATCCCAGTACTGTTCAAGCCAGATCTGGGCCAGCTGAACCCGCAACGCGATGTGGGACGACGAGGACAACAACCCATATGGGTCTTTTGCCCGCCATGATTCCAACACCTCCGATGTCACTGGTCTAGCGTCTCCTGCTGCCTGTAAGGCCTCAAAGTCCAACGTGATGGCTGGGATGGGTTGGGTTCTCGAGCTTACCACAATGCAGTACCATACAGACCCGCGACGCCGCCTTCCGAGACATCCTCCCCCGCTCAAGGGTCGCCAGAATATGCCTCGCAGCGCGATATGAGCGATGTCGACTACGACGAAGATCAGCAAAGCGCCGAACCTGTCGCGCCCAAGAAAGGAGGCTACGATGCGCGCGTGGAGCAATGGTTGTACGAAAACCCTGGGCAGGTCATCTTGATCACCGAGGCTGGGAAAGACAATGTCAACTTCATACAGTACACGATCAATTGTGGCGTAGGTCTGATTTGTTGTATCGTAGCAGGACGTGCTGACAACGCTGTAGGGTCTTGAGGTCAAGCGCAGATACTCTGAGTTCGCTTCATTGCGTGCGACACTGGTCAACTTACACCCAACCCTGATCATTCCACCGATTCCGGAGAAGCACTCGATGGCAGACTACGCTGCGCGACCAACCAAGGCAAAGGAAGACGCTGGCATAATAGAATTGAGGAAGCGCATGTTGGCTGTCTTCCTGAACCGCTGTCGAGCCATGAAAGAGGTCATGGAGGACGGCGTTTTCTGGCGATTCGTCGATCCGCACACAAGCTGGGTGAGCTGCGACCAAAGACATTATTTGCCAACTTGCTAATGCGCACTTGTAGAACGAGGTCTTGAGCAGTGCGCCAGTAGCCAACATCCCCAAGCAGATCCTGAAAGCACCCCCGCTGGACACCGCGAACCCTTCACAAGCGCATAGCTACCTCCCCGTTCCATCGTCCTCAGCGAAATTGAAGTCTGCTGGTGCAACATCCAGCTCCGGCACACCCACGTCTCCACCCAGTCACACTGCGCTGCCCTCGGCCGCAGCCCACACAACACCTGGACCGCAGGTCTTCGGCCGATTTCCTCCAGAATCGCGCGAGTTGTCAGAAGAAGAGCTGGATCCGTACTTTGTGAACTTTGAGCAGTCCTCGAAAGAACTCGAGCATTTGCTACAGGGACCAATGGAGAAGGTCAACAGGCGGCTGCTCACACACCTAGGAGCATGGGGTGACGATATGGCAGACCTAGGCGCACGTTTCAACGCATTTTCGCTGTCTGAGCAATCGCAGTCGCTTGCGGCAGCCATCGAGAAGACAGGACAAGCAGTTGATTCCACCTACGTTTCCACTTCTGAGTTATCGTCATCTCTCAGCGCAAGTTTCGCCGAGCCAATGCGCGAAAGTGCGCAATTCGCAGGTGTTGTCCGTGCTGTCTTGAAGTACCGTATACTCAAGCGGATACAAGAAGACATGACCAAAGACGAGCTTGAGAAGAAGCGCAACCTCCTCGAATCCCTCGAACGGAGCGAAGCCGAGTCGAAGCGTCTGGAGCAGCATCTCAGTGGCGTCGGTCATGCACCGCCTACACGGAGTCGAGCGACCTCACACAGCTCTCAACGGAGCGACAACTCAGAACCAAGGCGGAGCGCAGAGGCAGACCGCGCATCGATCGATTCGGATTTCCCACCTACCCACGGCGACGGTCCACCGCCGAGCAGCCACCAAGGCGCGCCAGACAGCCCGAATGCGAACGCATATTCGCCGCCGAGCAGTCCGCACAAGAAGACGGCAAGCGGTAACTTTGTCACAAATAAGCTATTTGGATCAATCACACATGCTTTCCGGGGCATGGCAGATGTCGACCCGGAAAAGACGAGGAGAGACCAGATCGGCAAAACAAGGGACAGCCTGGTGCAGCTCGAGCAAGCCCTCGGTGTTGCAGAGAAGGACACCAAGGATGCAAGTGTCGGCGTGATGAAGGATCTGCGGAGGTTTCAGGGAGAGAAGGAGAACGATTTGCGGCGGTACATGGTAAGTACAAACCTCCATCACCCACAAGCGAGCGCTGCTGACCCTATCACAGATGGAGTTCGCTCAATGCCACATCGACTGGGCGAAACGAAACAAAGCCGCATGGGAAGAGGCGCGAGTCGAAGTCAACAACATTCAGCATCCCGCAGACGAGTATCCAAGGAGCGCTAACGATATGTAGAGCGGCGGTAGAGGTAATAGCTCGTCTACAGTCATCGGGCGAAATGATACTATGTTCCATCACTTTCAACATATCATAGCCACTTCAACTGACCATTCGAAGACCGGCGCGGGAAATTAATGACGTCATGTTCAATTGGTATACTGCTCCAATATCATCTCTACTCAGACTGGCCCGATGGCACCCAACCTCCGCTCTGCATCTGACACATTTCCCCCTAGAAAGTTGTAGTCGCCAGTCTGCTCGCTGCGTTCTTCGCATCGATACGGTCATCGTCTTCCTCTCCAGCCTTGACGCTCCCTGCTTTGCTTGTAGCGCGCTTGCGCGACAGCCCACTCTCCTCACCCTCCTCTTCGTCACCTTCCGGGAGCGCAGCGGGAATGCTGCCGCTTACACTCCTGTTCAAACCATCGCCTGGTCGTCTTGGCACACCAGACCACGCGTCACCCTTGGGTCCTTGTGAGTTTGCCATAGAAGCGCGGCGTACGGCGGGGTGAGCTTCACGGCCTAGCCGCGAGAGACCGCCGCTGCCATCGATTGCGCGAATATCAGGACGTACGGATTCGAGGGTCGCGAGGGTGCGTCGTTCGGCTTCAATTTCGCGAATGACGTACTCGCGGATTGCCTGACGCATGTCTGCTGCCGTGCGATCAAACCATTTCCTTTGCTCCTGCAATAGGTTCGCGGTCACACGCTGGGCTTTCGAGGTCAAGTATTGTTCGTGGCTGCGTGCTTCGTCAAGCTGGGCAATGGCTTCATCGACCTTGTCGCGCTTGACGCTCGAGCTGGCCTTGAGTCGGTCGGCGGCGGATAGCTTGGACTTGGTGGCGGCTTGCGCTTGGAGCAATTCGCGGAGGAGGATGTGGCGGTTCGTGAGGGTTTCTTTTGCAATGAAAGCGTCGCTGCTGTGGTACTGAAGAGGATCGCCGAGAGTGGTCGCTTCCGCTGTGCCCTGGGCGGCATGGAAGTCGCCAGTCGCCTGGATGACCTTGCCTAGCTTCTTGTACGCGTGCGCCAGGCCTGTGTGAGTCTCCTGAGCGTGCATAGCCGCAAACTTGGCGCCGAGGTCGGACTCAGCGACACCGAGATCTGAGTCGTGTTAGCATGCGCATGACCTCGGCATGGTAGAGCCAGCTTACTTCTCCGGTGCTTGACGACCTTCTCGACCTTCTGTTCAGCCTCCATTGTGCCTAGATAGAAGGCTTTGACAATGGGTCGAGCGGCGGCGAGCTCTGGTGTGTCGTCTGGTGGCGGCGCAAACTGCTTGATGACCTTTCGTCGGACACCTGTGGCGGGCTGCTTCCTCCGCACAACGGGGCTATATCCAAAGTCACTCTCCACAAAGAATACCATCTCCTCGTCGCGGATCAAGATCTCGTTGGTGCACACCACGTTCAACCACCTTTGTATCGCTGCCTTCAAGCGCGCCTCGTCCTCTTCGGTGCCAGCGCCGGCTGACGTTGTAGCCGGAGGCACTGCAGGTACGATAGCTTCCGGGCAGGCGGAGATGAGGTGTTCACCGAACTTCACAAACTCGCTGTGTACTCGGCGGACGTCGCGGAACTGGGTGGTCCTGAACTTGGGCAGGTTGGTCTAGCTTGTAGTCAGCATGGCAATGATAGCAACAACACTGCCTGTACGCACGTATACGTCAAATCGTATTATGGGGTCCTTCTTGCCATTGCGCTCAAGTCCTGTGACTTTTGCCTGGAACTTGTAGTGCTGTTGCTGGCGCTGCGGACGTGTTCCATGGTATCTCTGCGGTTGCTGGCCCGGCTGAGGAGCTTGCTGCCGGGCGTTCGGGTGCTGAGGCAGCTGCGGCGCATCCTGGGTCGGTTGCTGCTGTGGCTGTTGCTGCTGTTGCTGCTGTTGCTGCTGTTGCTGCGCCGGGTACGATTCGCCATCCTCCGTCGATGCAGTGCCCGGTCGGTTCTGTTGGGAGCTGTCACCCATGTATCCATATTGCTCGGAGTCCTGGCCGTACGGCGACGCGGGCGGAGGCAGCGGAGATGAGGGGAGGTCGCTGGTGGGAGGCTGCCCAAATGACGTGCGATTGTGCTGCGGCGACGACGCCCACGGGCTGGAGCCGCCGGGGTACCCGTCGTCGTTGTGAGAGTAGTCCATGGTGGGGGAGGGAGCGGATGCGTTCACGCGCAGCTGTTGCTGCAAAGGTAGCTATTGACGTCGTCCTCGGCCGTGCCTGCCTGACCCGCATCCTTGGCATCGAGCTTGCCATCATCAGGCAAGGCGCGACCCTTGACAGCGGCATCGACTCTGATCATCACGTGCACTTTGCCTCATATCTGCCATTGTCTTGATACACACTTGCGTGCAGACTTTGGTATGTGGGTTGGATGGGCGCGTTGTGCTCGTCGAGTCGTTCGACATGATGTGAAGGCGCCCCGAAGGCTGCTCTCCACACAAGCGCCACATGATCTTCTATCAAAAACTACTCGCAACATTGGCATTGTGGCTCATATCGATGCTGTATGAATCCGTTCTGGCGACTGAAAGCGAGTGCTGATGCGTCAGTAGGGCAAGACAACCACCACAGAGCGTATGCTCTACTACAGTGGATACACAAGACGAATAGGAGGTTTGCATATCTATCGAACCCATCTGTCTCGAAGCTAAGAATGGCAGATGTTGACGAAGGGTCGACTGTAACTGACTTTCTGCCTGCTGAACGAGCGCGTGGAATCACCATCCAGTCTGCAGCCATCACCTTCCATTGGCCACCCCAGCAGCCAGACGTGAAACCTCCTCCGGCACCTGCATCCTTTGATTCTATCGCCCCTTCCACTTTTCCGCATAATGTCAACCTGATAGATACCCCTGGTCACGCAGACTTTACATTCGAAGTTCTCCGCTCTCTCCGTGTGCTAGATGGAGCTGTCTGCATTCTAGACGGCGTTGCTGGCGTCGAGGCGCAGACCGAAAAAGTCTGGACGCAGGCTGGCAACTACCACATCCCGAGGATCATCTTCGTCAACAAACTGGACCGAGTCGGTGCTGCCTTCTCTCGGACTGTGAAGGAGATTGGTGTCAGGCTCCATGGCTGGCCCGCAATCTGTCAAATCCCATGGTGGAAGGGGGGCAATGGCGACTTTGTCGGTGTCGGGGATGTTGTAAATCTTCGCGGCATGCTCTGGCAACCAGGAGGTGATGGAAGAGATATTCGACCCTCCAGTCTGGAAGAGCTGGACAAGAGCGATGCAAAATTTGCCGAAGAGATCAGGAAAGCCCGAGTCGCCCTCGTCGAGATCCTGAGCGAGCATGACGACGCCATGGTCGAGTCCTTCCTCGAACACGACGAAGATCATCTTGCTATTCCCGCTCTGCACATCTGGCAGTCGCTGCGACGAGTCACACTTCAAAGCTCGCAAGCTGTCATACCTGTATTTGCAGGTGCCAGCTTCCGCAACATCGGAGTTCAGCCTTTGCTGGACGCTACAGTCGATCTTTTGCCATCGCCGCTTGAGCGACCAGACCCGGAGATCAGCATCTCTGGCCAGAGTAGCACTCTATCTGCTCTGCTCGACGCATCAGCAAGTGCTAAGCCTGCGAAACCGACGAAGAAGACACAAAACCAACCAGGAGGTTTGGCAATACCTGAAGTCAAGAACCTCGCAGCCTGTGCCCTCGCTTTCAAGGTAGTCAATGACACCAAGCGTGGTGTATTGGTTTACGTGCGGGTCTACTCTGGGTCGCTCGATAAGGGATCAACACTCTACAACACAAATCTGGGGGTTGCAGAGCGTGCGCCACGCCTACTTAAGATGTACGCTAACGATGCTGTGGAAGTTGACAGCATTGGACCCGGTCAGATCGGTGTCATCACAGGCCTCAAACATGCAAGGACTGGCGACACGCTCATCGTGTACCGGGGCCTGCAAATGAGAGGGACCCCTGCTGGCGGTTTGAACACTCTGCAGCTCAGACCCATCAAGGTGCCCCCACCGGTCTTCTTCACAAGTATTGAACCACACAGCCTGAGCGAGCAGAAGCACGTTCACGAGAGTCTGGCGATCCTGCTCCGAGAAGATCCAAGCCTGCACCTTTCGATCGATGAAGAGTCAGGGCAGACACATCTGGCCGGCATGGGCGACTTGCATCTTGAAATCGCGCGCGACCGCCTGCTCAATGACTTCAAGGCAAAAGCACGCATCGGCAAGATCGAGATTGGCTACCGTGAGACTATCACGTCTGCGACATCGCCATACACTTACGAGCTCGATAAGCCAATTGCTGGCAAACAAGCCAAGGCTATCATCACAGCCTTCGTCGAGCCCATCGACGAGAGCATGATTGTCTCCGGTACTCAGACTGAGACCGAGATCGAAGACGGTCCCTTCGAAACAACGTTCACCCTGCCTGACGGTAACAATCTCAACATCTCCCACCCCAACCTCTCTCGCCACGATTCTTCCTCTCACAAAGCACACATCCCACCACATCTCTCGCTACCAAGTATTCTCCACTCTCTCCAGGCCGGCGCCTCGGCAGCCCTCGCCCGCGGCCCCTTCAACGGCTTCCCAGTCGCCAATACACGAGTCCGCATCGATCTCGACGCCGACACACAACTTTTCCCCGACACAACGCCCACCGCCCTCTCAATGGCGACTCGCGCAGCCGTAAACGCAAGTCTGCGCTCTTCCATCGCAGCCAGCGCACCCTCACTAATGGAACCCGTGATGAATGTTACCATCTTCGTCCACGAGTCTTCCCTCGGCGCAGTCGTACAAGACATCTCGTCCGCACGCGGCGGTCAAGTGCTATCTCTCGATGGCACCGAGTCGATTGCAGCGTCGACATCAAACGAGGATCTGCCCCACATCGATCCGAATCTGATCTACACCCCGCCTGATCCCTTTGCAGGCGGCACGGGGATTATGAGCAGTGGACTTGCGGATAGTCAACGGCAGATCGTGGCGCGCGTGCCGCTGAAGGAGATGGTGGGGTATTTGAACCAATTGAGGGCGCTGACAGGCGGAAGAGGCACTTTTGTGATGAGTGTTGATGGGTTTGAGAAGATGGGGAGTCAGCGGCAAAAGGAGGTGTTGGACAGTATGCGGGAGTTTTAGGTGCTGTATGATAGTATTACCAGATTCTAGATTGTACAAAACTTTGAGACAAGCGTAGCGTAGCTGGATGCACAGAGATGCCGAAGTGAAAGCAGCGATTTGTTTACCACCCGCACTTCACTTCACTCTTACGCCAGGGCACTTCAAACGCACTCGCACTCCGCATCAGCATCACTCCGTACGCACCCCAGCCCTGGATATCCCGCAACCGAGCCACTCTTGAACCACTTCCCTCTCGCGAAGCATAGCAGCATTTCTCCCTACACCGACCACCGCATCCGCCTCGCCAAGATGGCATACCACATGCCCGCCTCGCACGCCATCGTGCTGACCCTCGTCCTAGTCGCCGCATTCGCCATTGTCTTCTCCTGGTGTCTGTACAGCAGTTGCAGCCGAGCCGTGGACGCCGAGTTCGCAGAGCTGCAAGAGCGACAACAACCCGCGCCAGCGTAGACAGTGGCACCCCAGATTCGGGGCCAATGGGGTCGCAACAAGACTTGATTACGGACATGCGTGCGAGACGATTGGAGCAGCAGTGGTACGTGCGACACTCGTAAGCCTACGAGATGGAGCTCAGGAGATGGAGCTGACGTTGACAGGTTGGTGACTGATGAGCTGGTTGACGAGTGAATTAATGGTGTTGGCCGCGGACTGAAAATGTCAAGAATGAGTGTCGTACATAGCACACCGTAACACGCGACTACACACGTCACACCACGTTTGCTTCATTTGGATCCCTTTGCATTACTGGAGATTGAAAGCCGGGTACGCGGGCATGACAGGTCTTGGATCGGAATGACTGTTGCACATAAGGCGCTAGGTGTGGCTAGCACTCGGGTAGACAGCTCATGATAGTGCGTAGTCGCGTCTGGTGATGGCATGGATATTGGTATGGTGGAGTGGGTGCGACTCGTGATTGGATTGTTTGCTTTCTACTTAGCTACGCGGTCAGTAGATGCGAGTATAAGACTACTAGGTACTGAGTATGGCGCACTGCTAGGAGTTCGCTTCCGTTTTTTCTTGTTTCCTGTTCTGAGCTCGTCGTGGGCTGCATGGTACTACTATGCCCACGCCAGGTGTCATTGCCGGTCTCGTCCTGGCAGCGGTCTTGGGTAGTAGTCTGCTGGCTTTAGGTGCATACACAGTGCATCGATACATGAACTGGCGATGCCGAGAACTCATTGATTTGTTCCAGCGCAACACCGTTAGAGTCGTCAAGATCGAAGACCCCGAATCACAGGAAAAGAGTCGAGGGACAAGGCGTGACGAAAGGAAGGGAAGACATGCAACTGCAGTGGAGCACATGCCGCAGCGTTCGCAGCGCCAGAAAGAGAACGACGAGAGCCAGCATATGATGGGGCTAAGGGGAGGCTTTGACTCAGAGAATGACTCGCATTGGGCACAGCAAAGGCAGCTACAACCACACGTACCGATGCCAGCACCAGTCCACGCGCAGCCTGCGACTCACCAACGAGCACTCGAATGGCACCAGTCGGGCACTCCGTATGAGCAGCTTTGGCAGCCACCACCAGTGTTTCAGCAGGTACCTCCGCAAGGGGAATGCTATGCGTACTTTCCGCCGCGACCAGACATAGCAGCGGCGCGTGAGCGACGCCCGATCTATAAACCACGCCCACATTGTGAGGTCATGGAATGGTTCGAGCAGGAGCAGATACGTGGGCGTGCAGTGCAGCAGGCGAGGCGAGAACAAAGGTTGGATCCTGCGACGGTCTCACTGCTCCAGGCACTCGGCCGGCCGATCTCTATCGAGGGCGATAGCGTTGAAGTGGTTGATGGCTGTCCTTTCGTTATCGAAGGTGTCGTTCACAGCAAGAAGCAGAGCAAGCGCGAAGAGAGAGGTCAAAGTAGAGGCGATGAGTCCTTAAGTACTGACTTGGGTACCTGTTCGAGTAGTCAGTCTGCAACGTCTGCCGAGGATATACCTCGACAGCAGATGCCCGAAGGTCCTCCACGCCATCTGTATCTTCCTCCGCGGAGCTTCAATCCTTATCAGGAATATTCTCAGCATACATCTCAAGCTGAGGGTGGTGGTAATCCATATGCGCGACAGTCACACCGTAGTAGGTCGAGGCGGAAGCGAGAGCGAGACAGGAGCGTAAGACGGAGCCCAAGGTGGAAGTTCAATGTTGAAAACTCCCGACAAGCAGGTACGACTACTTCTCCTTGCGCTTGCGTGCCTTCCAGGCTCATTGTCGGCGGATGCGGGCCTGGCTGACAAGCATAGTGACATATGCGCCAGTCCCGAAGCCCGGTCTGCGAGGTGGAGGAGCAGACAGCGCTTTGACTGGGACGAGTGGGCTCAAGAGATTGGACTCGGTATCATATGGCGACATTCTTATCGATCCCGCGTCGAGAATGCTCAAGAGCAATGGTGGAGCTACTTGTGAGACAGGCGCAGGACAAGCTCCGGACAACAAGGGCAAGTCCAACGTGCGAGCTGGTCCGCCAACATCCGCGTTCCACATTATAAAGTTGGGGTCAACTGCGGAGGGTGGAGTACCGCGTAAGCTGGTCGAAGAGCCGAGATCAGATACAGCTGCAGTAGGGAAGATGGGCTGCAAGCCACAGCCTGAAGTCATAGTCACATGTCCTGTGCCAGATGTCTCATCGATTCTGTCGCCAGTTGAGTGGCCGCATGGAACGCCGACAACGTCTGTGTTGAAGGCAGAAATCAGTCATCCTCAGGGTCCTTCGACGCCCGTATCTCCTATCGATTGTACTATGACGCCGGCTCGGTGGGACAGGAGTGCTGGTGCGAAAAGCAGACGAGATAGGGGTGGTTCCATCAGTTCAATGACTGAAGCTAGTTTTCATAGAGATGACCGGAAGTAAGCAGGCGTTGCGATTGTAGGGCCGCATTCAGGAATGCAAGGTTATTGGCAGATTATTCCCATTCGAAGTCGCCCTCAATACCAACTCTTGACAAGTCCAATGCACTCCACGCTCAGCCCTAGCGAGTGATGCCCTGCAATTTTTTCTTCCCATACACGTTACGCAGTCGGTAAGAACCGCGCGTCCATCGACGCATTGAGCCAGGCTTGTTCGGCTCACTCGGAGAGTCGGACGGCGAAGGCCTCCGGACAGTATTGTCGGTGATCGAGGTTGTTTCCATGTTGGCTAGCTCCAGGAGGCTCAAGATGCGAGCTGCGTTGGTGGAGCAGCAGCGGAAATGCGTCGATGCAGATGGTGCTAATTTCGTAGCTGGACGAACCCGCTGCGACAGCCTATGAGGCGAGGCTGACTGCATTTGATGGTTCCAGGGATCTCAGCTGCGGCGGCAGGTGCCGCTAACTTCAGCCTCTCCAACGCGCAATGTTATTCACTATACGCGTAGATACGCATACGCACTTACGGAGTGGAACCCAGCTGAGCTTTGATGTTTGATGTTGCTTGGTCGACAAAAGCAGCACTGCAGCTCTTAACGACGGCACCCAGAGCCGCTCAGTAGCTTCGACGCTCCCGCAGCGCAGTGGTTGGAGGTGAGTTCCTGCGTGCCGTGCGTGCATCTTGTGAGCGATTTAGGGATTCCCGCATACGAGGCTCGGCTGCGATTTGGCTTCCCTGGGTGAAGGCCTCGAAGGCTTAGCCGGGGGCTACGCTCAGACGTTCTCCTCGCTTTTTGCTCCGATTTCAGGGGAGACCAGCGAGCCGTCAGGTCCGTCACCGAGCGTTGGGCTTATGTCATGCACACGCCTTGCCGTACTCAGCTGTGATAGGCGCCGGTGGCAGAGAACGCGGTGATCGGTGCACATTGATGCTTACCGTGGTTGGCATGGTTCCGGAACCGAAACTGTCTGGGACACGTGCAAGGGTCCTTAGCAGCCAGACCCTGTCGCGCCGCGCCATCCACGGTGTGGGCTGTGGGCTGTGGGCTTGGTCCACGGGTGGGTGCTTGGGGTACGGACGGTAAGATTGCGAGTTACAAAAGACCGAAGGCCCAGCTGCTTTGGAACAGGATTTCACCTCTTGGCCGTTCTTCGACGCCTGCTACGCTTCCACGAGACCGCTGCAGCAACATTTCTCGATCGCATGGCATAGGGATTCGCAGTCGCAGCTACCTTTCGGCCAGTCTCTCCTTCTGCGTTCCCGTCACATGCGGGTTCAGCTCCGCCGGCGCACCATCTCCTCGATCCCAATGTCTGATCCACCGCGACACGACTATGAGCGGTTACCTCGCACCTCGCTCGAGGCCCAGGACTTCCCTGAGTTGAAGCGCTCTGTGTCGACGTCTTCATGGCTCAGCAACTTGAGCTCGAGGCTGCCCGGCGTAAAGACGCTCGCTGAGCGAGCCACATACACCCATCTGGTGACACCGCGAAGGAAGAAGCGCTCGATTTTGCGTGCCATCTACTACACCGTCTTTGCGTTCCCATATTTTTGCGCCTTTCTGGTGCTTGTCGCAGGCATTTTCTTCCCCAGCTACACCAACCGTCCAGCTCACTACGTCGAGCTCCAACAGCGAGCAGCAAATGGCACCGAGCCAGGTCGCGCGAACCCATACGGCGAGAAAGTGTTTATTGCAGCGTCGCTCTACGAAGACAAGGGCCAGCTGACATCTGGCGGCTGGGGCAGGTCCGTTCTGGAGCTGATCAATCTGCTGGGCCCGGACAATGTGCACCTGAGCATATATGAGGATAATCCCACCGATGCCGCCAAGCAGTCGCTCGACAGCTTTCGTGCAAACGTCACTTGTGAGTTGATGTCTCTCTGTATCTTCAATCGCAGCTAACATGTCAGGCAACTCCACCATTGTCGGCGAATCGTTCGATTCTAGCACACTCCCCCGCGTGACCCTGCCCACTGGAGAGACTCGCCTGAAGCGCATCGCCTTCCTTGCAGAGGTGCGAAACCGAGCTCTGGCTCCCATTGACCACCAGGGCATCAAGTTCGACAAAATCTTGTACCTCAACGATGTCAACTTCCACGCCGTCGACGCTGTTCAGCTCCTCTTTGCGACCAACATCGACTCGACCGGCCGCGCCAACTACGGCGCAGCTTGTGCCCTCGACTTCATCAACGCCTTCAAGTACTACGACCGCTTCGCTACCCGAGACTTTGATGGGCGTGTTACGGGCATTCCCTTTTTCCCGTACTTCACAAGCGCTGGGTCCGCAACCAGCAGGAAGGACATACTTGCGCAAAAAGATGCTGTGAGGGTACGAAGCTGCTGGGGAGGGATGGTGGCATACGAGGCTCAATGGTTTCAGAACCAGGCTCCATTCGAAGAAAAGCCCGCCAACATTACCAACGCTGCTCACAATACTCCGCTGAACCGCCATGCGCCGCTGCGCTTCCGTTACGAAGAAGAGATCTTTTGGGAGGCCTCCGAATGCTGTTTGATCAATGCTGATCTCCAATACCGACGAACTGGGAAGGGCATGCCCGCAGAGTCCGGCATTTACTTGAACCCATACATTCGAGTCGCGTACACCGAGAAGACTTTGGCATGGCTTAACTTCATTCGCCGACCGGAGCGTCTGTACTCGATCATTCACGACATTCTGAACCCCATGGTTGGGTTTCCTAGTACCAACTCACGTCTCGGGGATGAACCTGGCCAGATTGTCACGGACACTGTCTGGGAGTACGAAGATCCAGCCCGCGGCTTCGCCCACAACGCAACTAGCGCTGACCGCGCCGGCCACTGGGCTGAGATAACCAGGACTGCCAAGCCAGGAAGCTACTGCGGCGGACCGAACCTTCTCGTTATTAGCGACCTGCCTGGAGATGGTGACAGCAAGTGGCACAAGATCCTTGTTCCCCAGCCACCGAAGGAATAACTTCTTCTTTGCATTCTTACGCTTGACGGCCTGCCTTACCACCTACTTACATTTATTGCTCTTCTTATAACACCATTTTTCCTGTTGTTACAGCATAGCGAGGGCGCACTGGGAGCATGACATCAGCACAGCAGAAGACTGCAAGCTTGTCGGGAGTTTTGATTTCATATAGAGCCGCATCCGGCCAGACAGGGAGAAGACTCTTCGGAGATGTCTAACAAAAGGTTCACGTAGTTATGAATGAGAGACAAAGATCTACCACCCTTCCACAAGCGCTATGATCCTTTCGACCCAACTGTGTGACCAGAGCGGACTCGAAGAGAACTCCGCCTGTGCGTGTCACACAGCCTTCGTTCACCACGAGACGTGTAACAAACATAATGCTCTATTATAGTCCTCCCATCTCGACGAATCACAATGCCCACATCTGAGTTTCACGTGACAAGATCCTTTCAGCCCTACGACTAGCGCCGGTCTGATCTGCACTGTGCCCATCAAGGTGCCATTATCACCAGGGCTGCCTGCAAACCTCGCTCGTGCATATCAAGCTTTGCCTACTCCCCAGCAAGGCCACATCGCGTACGTTCGATCTTTATATACTGAATTCCGGGTAAAGAGCTTTGTGAGACGCGCGGTTGAGGTTTTGGGCGCTACGTCACGAGGAAAACACAGACGCGGGTACGGAACCGGTGAGGCGGCGGAAGCGTGCAGCCATGCTCGACAACGACACAAGAGGATGGATCATGGCGGTGGTGAGCGGGATCGGTATGTTTGAGGATGTATTAATGGAATCTCTCTGCTAATGATGCGCAGCCTGCACATTTGGCGCGTCAATTATATGCATTGATCTTATCATCCGCCAGTTTCCTGGGCATAGAAACTTCAAGATCGAGGATAGCAATGCATTCCTTTCGACCGGTTTGAGTCTGTCTTTCGGAGTTATGGTGTGTACCACGTTGTGTGTTATATTTTGGCTTCTGCTAATGACGAGTGTAGATTTTCTCGTCTTTGTTCAGCATGCTGCCGTCATCAAAGAAGTACCTGATCCAGGGAGGTATGACGGCAAGAAATGCAACCCTCACCATGGTAGGATGCTTCTTATTGGGTGCGCTGGGCATCTCTGTTGTGTCCGACATTTTGCACCGATACATTCCGCATTCTATCGTTGATTGCGATCATGAGCATGGCGATGAAGAGGAGGGTAAAGGTGAGGATGAAGAGGCTGCACACTCGCATAAACCCATGCAGGAGCAAAACCCTGGACTCGTGCAAGCCGATGGGCACGAAGACCGATCGTATGGCACGAATAGTAGCAACGGCCTACCTCGCCGGCCCTCGTTGCACACGTCTATCTCGACTAAGGTCTCGCAACTCGTTACAGGCCAAAAGAAAGAGCTTTGCGACGAGAACGGACAATGCTATGGCTACTCAGATGCATGCGGATCAGAGTGCTTCAAGAATGTTCAGCAACGGCCACCACGTCTGTACGCCTCGAAGTCAAGCCAGCATCTCAACCCATCACGACCCTCCGCAGCAAGCCGACACCAAACAACACAAGGGCCCCACGCTCATGACCGTCAACTTCTAATGCTCGAAGATGTCGATGAGACAACGCCACTAGTGCCCTCGCGCTCCGGGCCTGCGACAATGGAGAGCTCTGTCGCAAGCCTTACCTCTCTCAACGGTCATGGTCACGACCATCCTCACCTGGCCCAGAAACACAGCACGACATCTCTTTCTAGCGCCTCGTCCCACTCCTCACATCACTCGCACGCCTCTCACACTCCCCAGCACCACCACCACGTCCCAACAAACGCCTTCCTCGCCATCGGCCTGCAAACATCGACCGCAATTGCTTTGCACAAGATTCCAGAAGGTTTTATAACCTACGCAACCAACCACGCCAACCCCACACTCGGCTTCTCGATCTTCCTCGCCCTCTTCATCCACAACATAACCGAAGGCTTCGCTCTCGCACTCCCACTCTACCTTGCCATCAACTCGCGCTGGAAAGCAATGTTCTGGTCCGCACTTTTGGGCGGGGTCTCACAGCCGCTCGGCGCCGGCGTGGCAGCGCTGTGGTTCAAAGTCGCTGGGCGGGGCAAGGAGGACGGCGTCGGCGAGCCGGGCGAGAAGGTGTATGGGTGCATGTTTGCGGTCACGGCGGGTATTATGGCGATGGTTAGCTTGCAGTTGCTGGGTGAGAGTCTGGATCTTACGCATAGTAGGAAATTGTGCTTTGTTAGTGCGTTTGCGGGGATGGGCATTTTGGGAATCAGCTCGGCGCTGACGGCGTGAGCAGTGCGCATGTGTAGGATAGGTTTGCGAGAGCATGCTTGAGTTTCGCATTTGGGCGTTTGCATATGGGTTCTAGGTTGCATGTTAGGAGTTTAGTGCATACCAATTGCAAGATAAGAATCCCTTAATGCGCATGCGTTCGGGTCCACTTTGCCCCGACAGGAGCCCCGCCACTCATTGAGCTCGCAACCCCGCCTTTGTAGGATCGCGAAAGTGGTCGTCACATATCACGATCGGATGGAATCAGAATGATATGCACTTTATATTGTACATTAGAAGAAGAGTTGTCATCCAATCAGAGTACAAAGCTGAGTGGCGCAGCGGAAGCGCGCCGGGCTCATAACCCGGAGGACACTGGATCGAAACCAGTCTCAGCTATCTCTTTCTATTTTCTTTTGTCGCCGCACGCGATGTCCACGGCACAAACCGCCGTTCGCTTCTTTTTTTCACCTCGACAACCACTTCGACAGCCTCTTCACCTGCTCTGAAGGTCCAGCAAGCTTTAGGCTAGGTCAGCATCTCTTATAACCATCCTGCACTGCACGCTTGGTACTTTTACTCAACGGAATCATTCTTGTCAGAATCGTTGATGTACAGTATACTATAGGAGCTCATGTCCTCGCAATGAGCAAAAATCGTATCACCGCCTTTCAGATGTTCCTCGGCCCACTCACACCCACGCTCGTAACCAGCAACTCGAAATCAAACCCGTTGTAACCGACGCCCCGGAACGTACTCTTCCAGCATCCCCTCCTCCGTCCCTCCTCATACTCAAATAGACTCGGTCCTCCGCTCTCGTCGTCACCCTCCTCTGTCTCCTTGCGCAAATCCTCTAGCTTCTCGTTCAACTTCCTCAGATTCTGAAGCTGCAAATGCGCCTGCATCGACTTCGGCGTCTTCTCGTGACTCAACTCGATCTGGACACGTTTTGCTGCGCGGTTCGCAGACTCGAGGGAGGTGTGTACTTCGGTGCAGATGTGAGGGAGAGGGTGGTAGATACGGAATCGTTCTTTCTCTCCCTTCTCTTGAGCCTCATCATCATTGTCGTCCTCGGCTTCGGAGTCGGAATCAGAGTCCGCCCGTTCTACGAGTCGCCACAGCCTGAGCGCGTAGATCGTTTTGCCGATCAGAGGTGTGGTCGGCGTGAGAGAGGGTGTGTGGTTGGCGTAGACGCTCACTTCGGCGCGCTCGACCCAGAGCTTGAGTGTCAGAGATCTGGAGGGGTTTTCGATGCTGGTGAATGCGGCTTCGTGGACTGAGAGGCCGTTCTCGAGGACTCTAGTGGTCGTTGACCTGCACCGCACGCCGAGGAGCTCGTACTGCTCTTTGGTGTTATGAAAGAGCTTATCGGTTTGTGCGTTTGCGCTGTCGAGGGCTGTGAAGGGTTGTGCTGAGAGCTCCGTCGTGGTTGTGCTCGATGACGATGAACCGATGCTCTGATGGATAGTGTACTCAAAGTATGGTTCTGCGGTTGGCGAGATCGAGGGAGACGGGAGTGTTATGTCAGCTGTAGAGCTCGAAGTAGGATTTTGGACTGCGAGTGGTGTCGTAGGGTGCTGTATGGAAGGTTTCTCCGCATCATTAGCATTCGAAAAGGCTGCAAGAGGCTGTGAAATTAAGGTCTTTGACGGGATGGGCTGTGGGACGATCATAACTCGGGCCTCGAACGGAGCCCGCCCTGGCTCGGCACCCAGCAGAGGAATTCTAGGACTGTCTGTTGTCTCTGATGCGGACGGTAAGGTACCGAGCGTGGAAGGCATACCCAAAGCTGATTCAGTCCGGAATTTTTCGACATCTGACGATCTCTCTGACGCATGCTCCAAGACGGCATCATCCGCAGCGAAATCCACCTGAGCGGCCGCACTCTGATTTTGTGTGACAGGTTCCTGACCATCAGGGCTGACATCGATCGACTCAGGTGCCTCCGATATCACCAACGCCTGGGTTCGGTTCCTTGTCAATAAGGCATCAGTTGTTTGCTCTGTGTCTGTGTTGATAGGTCCTCTGTCAGGTGAGAGTCTTTGGCATTTGCTGGTTCGAGACAGATCTGCATTCTGTCTGGTCTCTGTACTGACCCCAGAATCTGGCGACAATGAAGCTCTCCTGGTGCCCTGAGCCCTCAGAGGCTGACCATTTGACGATTCTGGACGTATCATGATCGCTACCGGCATCCTAGGTCCGGTAGATGCGACTGGAGAAGCGTACAAGTCGGGTGCGCGAACAACGTGACCGATTAGGGGAGACTTGATCGTCTCGACAACATGAGCTACCTCTTTGTCAACATCCTCAACCAGGCGTGATTCTGATCGAGCTGACAACGCTGCCGGTGCTGGTGCCGTCACCAAGGGCGTCTGAGTGTCTAAGTCGTTATCACCTCCTGCATCACTGCCCGACTTCGAGTGGTCTGGAATTAGACTTGACTCCGCCACTGCTTGCTGACTTGGGTGTACTCCAGAAGACACAGAGTCAGGTACGTTATCTGGATCATGGTGGCTCTGATCTGCCTGTTGTGCCGTCGTAGGGGATGTATTGTGTACGGAAGCAACCTTCGAGCTGGGTGACAGAGCCTTCTTCTCTAGGACTGACTTCTCCACGGTCGGACTGATGGCATCCTGTGCCGCAACTCTGTCGTGTACACGCGTCGTGCTTGGGCCGGTAGGAGAGGAGACAATGGGTCGCTGCTTTGTTTCATCGACGACGGAGTTGCGAAGGCCTTCATTTCTTTGCTGTGCAGGCACTAGCTCCCTCTTCCCGTTCAAATTCAGCCGAGGAGGTATCCGGTGGACAGAAGGTTGAGTCAGCTCGGTGTTGAGATCGGGCTGTCGTAGGTCCTCCGTGGACATCCTCCCAAGAGTTGGCGCGGAGTTGGAGGCCAGAGGGTCTTTGAAACCGCTCGTCGGCGTCTTTTGTTGTTCTACGTGACCTTGAATACCTCCAGAGCCGCAAGCCGTGGCTGGAGGTTGAGTAACTGTGAAAGGCGTGGCACGATATCTCCAGCCGGCGTGTTCAAGGGCATTGTCGCCGGTTGTGGCAGGCGCGCCTCTTGGACTCCTGCTTTCTTTGTCTTGCGAGTTACTTTTTCTCGCTCCTAGCATATGACCGTACCTCGCGCCCACTCCAGGTCTATGTGTGTCCTTGGCTAGACCCACCGACGCTGCTCGGCCAACTTGAGCTCTTCTCCATTCGCTTCCAATGTTGTCTGGCTCTTGCGCTGCCTTGTGATGCGCCGTCTTTTGGGTGCCTATAAGGTCGCGTAGGGAGCTACTATTCGCTAAATTATGCGATCGGGCAGCATCTGCCTTTCGTGTCGTTGTCGAAGCGGAGGGTGGATACGGTGTTTGCTGCGTCCGCGTTTGTGTTCGATCGCTGAATCCAGGTTCCTGTGTCAGACGGCACTGCTCTTGCAAAGGTTTTGTACTTGAGCCAGTCGGTTTGGCTTGGACTTTGTGTCTTGCACTCGTCGCCTGCGAGGTTGTCGACGCTGTGCGAGCCGGGAGTGACTTGGACGTGTCTTGCGAAACGGAGGTCGCTCGCGCGGCGTTCTGAGGTCGGTTACGCAGTTCTCTCTTCGCACCTGATATAAGTGGCGGTGTCCTGGTGACTGTATTTGATCGTCCTGCAGCCTTGCCAATCTTTGAGGAGGTGTCTGTCTTGAGCGCCACCAAGGAGGTCTGCTGGCTTCCAGGTCCGCCATGCTTCTTTGCCATCATCGTCATCAAACGGTTCTTGTTCAGTTTGCCGGCCTGTGATGCCAGGGTCTTTGATGCAGAAGTTTGGCTTTTAGAATCTCGAGCTGCATTCTGTCGCACCGTAGAGGCCTTCAGGGTCGTTGGCAGCGCCTTGACTTCTTGTTCTGGGTCAAGCCGAGGTCGGTCTTGGATGACGCTTCTTCTTGCGGACCGCTCTGGAGTTGCTGTGATGTGCTTGTCGAAGTTATAGCCATCATCATCATCGCTGACACTGTCATTCTCACTTCCGGATTCTACGACAAATGGGCCCTGCTTGGGTCGTTTCGAAGCCGCTGGATACGAAGTAGGTGGTAGAGGTCGCTTTTTGGAGCTAGATGAAGCGCCCCAGCTGAGGTCGTTCATCCTCATTTTGGCGCGTGTTTTCGGAGTCGTTACGGCTTTCGAGGGTTTGGCACGCTTCAATGTCTGAGGTGAGTCTTTACGTGGTGGGGGCTGCGAGCGGTCACTTGTGTCCGCATCTGAGCCACCACTCTCACTTTCCACAAATTCTGTGCTCTTGTACTTCTCCTTGTCTTCCTTTGCCCGAGTTTTCGCCTTGGATCTAACAGAAACTCGCCCTTTGTGTGTCTCAACTTCTTCTTCGCTCGACGGGTAAACTATGAGCCGCACTGCAGATGATTTTGCGGAAGGTGCATCAGACCTTCGGGGTCCAGGAGCTGACGAGAAGTTGATTGGCAGTGACAACGTTGCGGAAGGGTAAAAGGGTGTCAAGGATCTGGCTGTTGGGTGAAGGCCTGCGGTTGCGCCACTAGCGCTGGGGGCTTGACAGAGCGCAGTGAGAGAGTCGCCGCGCAGTGCCATGGCTGGATGTCCACGGTGGTGAGCTACGGTTGATCTGCCTACTTCTCTCGCGTGCTGTGGCAAGTGTTGAATTCCAGTAGACGTGATCAGTTGGCGCGAGGGTTCAGGCTCAGTACAGCTGCAAGGCGCTCTGTCAAGCTCTCTGGAGGATGTGGCCCACTGGGACGCAGAATCGCTGTACTCAGTCTCAACGGGTCCAAGTCTCACTCCCTCGTCACTCCCTGGCCAGACTTGGGGCATATCAACTGCCAATAGAGAGTTGGCAGCATTGTCTTCAGGTGGCGGCGTACAAAACAACGAATAGATTTTGCTCTTGTATGCCTGTTCTCGGAAAGCATCACGCCGCGGCAGTCCATATTCTTGCTCTATACTGGTTCTTGGATCTTGGTTGGTGCGCGGTCTCCACGGGGCACCGATGTGGTCAGGTCCGTTTGCATGCAGTGCTCGTGACAATTGGACCTTGGCAGGCTCCAGCAATGCAGCTGACAAACGAGATCGATCAGGTATAGTAAGCTGAAAAGGAAACTTCGAACGACTAGAAACTGATATTGGCATTGTGCGGAATAAAGAGTGCATTGCATACTTCTTTGGGAAGACGATATGCCTGTATAGTACACTGAGATTACCTCTACTTCTCGGCCCTTGCGTAATCTTTGAAATCCCAGTTCCCCGCGAGGTCAACGGAAAGGTCCGAGAGGATAGACATTCAGAACCCTCAAGCCGTTTGCCTGATCCTGGTCCGATTACTCCTTCCTTGAGATAGACTTCCCCGACTGCGAACCAGCAGTGGAGGTCTTGACTTGAGAATTCGGACCGTTATTGCGCAGATCAACCCGGCTAGTTCTGCCAGACGGTTTTGGATGTGAAGGTTGTGACCTACTCTCCAGGTGTTTGGCGGACAAAGGTTTCCTACTGGCTCGAGGCTGCTCGTGACTGTCCCTCGCAGGCGGGGACTCTAAGAGAGGGTGTGCTCGTCGCAACGGCCGTCTTGTCTTGCTTGCTATTGTCTCGACTGCCGATGCTAACTGAGTTCGCCGTTCAGCCCTAGCTCTTAGGGTTTGCTCTGCAGCCGGCACACGTTTGACTTTGGGCGTTGACGATGGCCTCGAATTTATGTCCAAGATAGCCCCTATGTTCCGTGCGCTCTTCGGCCTTTGAGATGGGGAGATCTGCTCCAATCTTCCATTGCGGCTTGCGCCTTTTTCTAATAGTGCATGTGGAGGCGAAGATCGTTGGTCGTTATCTTTGTCCCGGTTCTCCTCAGCTCGCGCACCCGAGTGTATGACTTGTGGCAAATCTTGAGCTCCTTTCCAAGTTTTTCAAGCGTGCGCGCTACGTCCATTGACTTGACCTCGCCATCAGATCTTATTCGAGCTGACCAGTAAACTCGAGCGACTCTATCGTGTCTGGCCAATTCTGCTGACGACATCGTATCAAGACGTTGACTCCAGAGAGGCAGAAAATGATCGTAGAATATGTCGGCCATTATCCTATTGAGATGCTCGAGGTCCCTCAAGAGAGAGACCACTTCCGCTTCGTCCACTCGAATCGGTGTCCAAGAACCGATAATATGTTTCTGACCAATGGCGTTCTTCACCAAGGCCAAGTATTGACGTTGATTGAAGCCTACAACGCCCCTGGGGGAAGCACGTAAGTCTTTGACATGGTGGTGCAAACTGTTGTATACGTTCTGTTTGGATCCATGCAACAATCCATTACGGCTCATGAGGATCAGGTGCAGATCTTGAACCGCGAGACTCGTATCCCTCAGGAAGGTTCTCAAGGCGACGTTTGCCGTCATGATCCGGTGCGGCATTCGGAATCTGTGACTATTGGGGCTATCCAAGTAGTCCTCATTCAAGTCCCAGAGAGCCCTCGAAGCCGATTGCAGTTCTTCGAAAGGTCTCACGGAAATTATTTCTGGCACCTCATAACGACGTTCGTGGTTCGATAATCGCGAGGGATCGAGCGATTGGTAAAATTTATTGACTAATAGTTCCATGTCGTAACATGCCATTCGAAACTTATGCAAATGCGTTTTCGAATTCTGGTGGGGAAAGGAGAGCAGTGCAAGATACAGCCACCTCAGGTAAACGAGCTGTTCGCGAAGCGGACGCATTTGGTGCATTAAAGAGACCTGTGCCGTGTGCCGAGCAAGGTTAGCCATTGTTATGCCCTTCGACATATCCAATGTCTTCATACAAATAGCTTTGTACACGTCTAATCTGTGTTGATGGTAGGCCACGAGGTAGTCGGAGATGCCGAGGTCGGTTTCGAGAAGTGCGAACGAGTTTTGCCACTGGTCCCTCCCCAGAGGCTCGCAAGCCCCAAATCTGCCGTTTCTCAGCCTCGTATCGACGATCGATAACTTTCATGGCCGATTTGAAGTTTGGATATCGCTCAGCCAAACGCTCTGCGCTATTTATCCCGTGCCATATGTTACGGTACGCCGTGGACACCTGTTGCGCACGTTGAGGTGCTGTGAAAGATGAATGTGAGGGACCAACACCCTTCATATTACGAGGATCTCCCTGGTTGCTAATTGAGCGGTATGGCTGCCACAAGACGATCTTTCTGGCATTCGGCACAGCAGCTTCACTACCGAGGTTTGGTTCAGTGCCCTGAAGCAAAGCCTCGTTGAGGGACTTTGCTGTTGAATCTGCCATCTCCTGAGGCTGGCTTCTAAGATGATTCTCGTGGGTGGAAGGCTGATGCGGTTGCCACAAGACTGTGTTCCTAGTGGTTGGAATAGTGGGCTTCCTGACCGGCATTGTCGCCTCGCCCGCCTGAAAATCATGTCGCTCCTGCGTATCAGACTCCACTACTCCTGGGCACTGTTGACGATGAAGCTCTGACAACCGTGCTATCGCTGCGCTTGCCCGTTTCTTCGATCTGTCGTTGCCACGAGATTTCATATGGACCTTCACGCCCGTGCAGGAATAATAACGGGCTGTGTTTAACAGATCTGAGATCTCTGTGAGTTCCGCTACCCGTGATTCGTGTCCTTGATCGGATCTACAGCAGCGCAGCCAGTATTCCCGTGGCAACACGACCCTGTCGAATGAGCTCCGAGGACGACATGGATGCGACGCGTAGGGCCCATAGCGGCATAAAACCATCATGGTAGACTCGCATGACCTCTTGCATACCACGCTTGGTCTTGGCGAGAGTTTCGAGAAGTGCCAACATATGTCTAAGCAAACTCGGCTCTGGTGTCCTGGTATCGCAATGGAACATTTTTGCTTGCATCGCGAGACGAGCAAAACGGCGATGCGTTTGTCGAAAAAAATGCTCGGCCAACGCGCGCGTAATCTTGAAACCATGGTGTAAGGCGCTGTAAATATGCTGTCGCGCGCCATAGCGAAGGGACTTCCTCCGTAGCTCGATCGTGAAGAGTTCCCTTTCAGACCGTTCGATGAGCTCTGACATCAAGTACAATACAGGTACAAATGTTCGCAAAGCTCCGATGGTCGATTTGTGCATACCCTGAGGCGTGTTGCTTGTGGTCATGGACTGAATGACTTCTTTACTCTGCGTGTATAACGTTCTATTGGTAACTTGGACAAGGTGGAGCCGTTCATGTGACGTACGCTTGATCTCTTCGTATTGCCGCTCGAACGTGTTCGTGTGTTTAATAACGGATTGCACCTGGCGAATCAAGCTGTCGAGAAGATACCTTTGCTCATTGCACAGCGCAAGCCCTTCTGCACCAAGTCTGCTTACGCTCTCGATACGCGTGCCGCGGACGAAGCGAAACAATCCGCTCTGTAATCTGAACAGCACCTGGAATGGATACATTTGCGCGAGCTGACGGGCCCGCGCTGAATCTCGTTCGAGGAATTTCAAGCCAAGCGCTTTTTCTGCGCCTGTCGCCTCCTCAACGGCGGCCTCCCTGATGCCGACAACTTGCTGTGCGAGCGAAAGCTGGAGACCAGGTATCTGTCTATTGACATCCCACATTTGACGTAGGGCGGATACACCTGAAGAGCGGGCGCATTGATGGTTTTGATGTCGCTCTATCTGAGCGCGAAGCTGTGAGTAGGCGGCCCCCAGCGCGGCTGAAGCCAGTTCGGCACCCCCGTATCTTAGTATTAATTCCCTTCCTCGCTCTTTGTTACGATGGCGAGCGCTGTTGGCATAATCGTCCGCAGTGTCCAAGGATGCATGCTGTGCGGTGGGCAACATCGGAGGAGATGGGTCGAAGCTGAAGTCACCGACATGATACATTGGCTGCAGCGTGAACCTGGGAGAGGACGAACTGACAGAACCTTGATACGATGCTTTCCGTCTCTTTGGAGCAGGCGGCAAAGGTCTTTGGCGGCCATTGTACCGTTTTCCAATGGCCTTACTGGCGAATTGACGTTGTGAACATATCGAAGGAGAAATCCCGAAATGCCCACACCGCACCAAGCGCCAGCACACGACACGCAGCATCTTCGACCTCGGATTGCGGGACTTTCCCTCCGGTCCAATTCAGTGCGTGTATTGGTGTGCCCTCATCGTGGGATTGCTTCCAAAGCTAGCTCTTTCAGCCTTGAACAACGGACGTCGGCAAAACACGGTTGTGCTAAGCGTGGAAGCCAAGCGGAGAAAGCAAACGGCGCAAATGCAGAGGAAGGAGAGCACGGAAAAGGAGAAAACGCCAGAAATGCGATGCAATGCCAATGTTGAGGTGTCAGTTAACGTGTGGTTGTTGTTGTGAAAAGTCACTCGACCAGATTGACCCTGGAAAAATGGGGCTCGTGCTTGAGGCGTGGTCGCCACACTTCCTATGTATGAGGACCTCGGTCTGTTGTTCACGCGTGCGTCTTTTTCGATGGCCTCGTTGCATTACATGATGGAACGCTCTCTATTGTACACAACTTTCATGTTTGTGCCGAATTTTGTATTTTGTCACTTTTAGACTAACTTGTCTTTAAGGCTCAACTTGGTCGCTCTTTCCCACGAAGAGCAGTCAGGACAGTAGAGTGATGTTGAGACGCTTTACGCGAACCCTACCTCCTAGCCGCCATATGAGCTCTTCTCGCAAGTGGTCGTGCTTATCGCAAGCTGCCTCGTGCGTCTTGCCGGAGTTGACAAGTTCTTCACTTCCTGTCATTGTCCTCCGCCTTCTGCTCAGAATGTACCAACGGCGAGTATCAAATGGCTCAAGTGGCCTCGATCCTGTCGCCAGGTGCCCCGGCCTTGGAGACCGGCTCTTGCTGCGCCAATATCTCTATCATGCCTGCAGCCTCCTCTGCTTTCTTCCTTTGTGTATCTTCGTCCGCCGGATTCTGGAGCGTGTCGAGTCCACCGAAGAGCCACAGCTCCTGAAGGTCACGTATGAGGATCGCAATGTCTTGTGTAGTCTTTATCTGCCGGCTATGGTCAGCATGAACATCTACCTTAGGTGACAAGCCCAACAGTTCACTTACCAGACCAGCAGTCTGTTCCCTAATCGTCAATTCCTTTGCCGCACTTGTGGCATAGTCGTTCGCCGCGTACATGGTGCTCGGCGGTGCACCATCCATCTTGACTGCCTTTAGTATTGTGCTAAGGTAGCCGTCACCAGCAGTTATATCGCCCTCATCTTGTCTCGGCGTAATGGCGTCGCAGAGCGCTTCTGCGCGCGCTAAGTAATGTCAGCTGGCGCATTCCCTTATGAAGGCTTCGCAGAGAGCAGAAACACAAAGACAAGAGGCCAACAGAACTTCTCGGCGTCGTAACTGCCCAGCTGCTCTCCACAGCCACGAGACCCTCAGAAGCCAGCCACGAGGCCCACGTAGCCAGACCAGCACGCCCTAATACGGCAGTGTGAGGGACAGAGTAAGGCGACGCGACTTCTCAGCTGCCCCCTCTGTCTGGACAGCGAGAAAGGCTTTGTCTAAACCAGACGGAGCATCTACACGCGGTCAGGCACTCCAACCCGCGTCCTCCGCGTGGTACTCTCCACCTCGTGTCTAGCAACGGCTCCCCAACTCAGCACAAACAACGACGGGCTAACTCACCAAGCAGCGCCTCCTTTGTGCGCTTCGAAGGGTCCATGCCAGCCTCAGTGTCAGCCTCGACCCCAGATTTTGGGGAAGTGATCGCTAACTCCGTCTTCTCGTAACACTCATAAGGCTGGGTCTAGCCTCGCCAGAGCCTCGCGGCGTATCGATAGCGCACGGACGCATGCGTATCTCCGCTACAGCAGCGCTGTGACGAGCTGCATCGAATGGGCCTGGCGCGACGTGTACCGTGGGTGGGTAGAAACGCTCACTGCCGGCAGATCCTGATCAGCAAAAAAATTTCACATGAAAGGTATATCACTGGGAGCACTGATAACAGCCCGAATGCATCATAGTTCCATCTAAATTGTGGGAGCGCGTCGATCGATCTGGAGACGAAGTGAGTTCGGCCTCATACAATGTCACCACTTATTGATTTCGTCATGGCTGGCTTTGGCCAGTATGGAGATGCGCTTGGTATGACGAGGAGCAGGGATCTGGCGAACTTCCTGTGCGTTCTCAATACGGTGCTCGGGTCGCCCAAAACGCAATCGAACGCCGAATCCAGACCCTGCATCCTTCTTCAATGCTGTGTTAAGGCGAAGCTGGGCTGCGAATCCCCAGCTGAACTTCTCTTCTGAGGATGGACCCCAAGGCTGAGCCGCGAGCGCCGCCTATCTCTCCGACGCCACAGCTGACGAGCACTGGAATATCTGCGGCGTCTATTCAGCTTCGAAGTTGGTAGAGAACTGAGGGTCTGTGGCGCCCATCCAAACTTCGTTGACAACGTCGAAATTTGGTCCAGGTTGCCTGAACGACCGCCAAACACCAGCAGCCAGGCACGCAGTCTCGCTCCCCTGTCGATCCCGTGAGCCGCTACCTGACGGGTGATGATCCGTCGATCTTGGTCCACGCCTCTGCCGACCTCATCGCCCGCTGCTCTACACCAGTAGCGATGTGTCACCGTCTAACGCTGGCTCGGCCAGCGACCAGCTTCGTGGGCGACGGCCTCGCTGGCCTCGCTTGCAGCACACATCGCTCTCCTTCCCCCTTCTGTGCAAGGCTGACATGCCTGCACCAACGCGCAACGACGCCGCGCTAGCGCTAGAATGCTCTAAAATAGGCGTCCCTATCTTTCTTCCCGTCTCAGGCCCCGACCAAGTTAGCTTCACAGTTTCCTTCCGGCGGTCTCCTGCCAAGCTGGGTCGTTTCTCGCTTGCCAGCATTCTGGCAGCTTCGTAGTGGGTAGTGCTAACTCGTTCGAGGACCGTGGAAGCCGGGCGTAAACTCCGAAAAAGCATGGCCGAGAATTTAGAACGAGCGTCCACTGTCTCTGCGACGCTGAGTCTCGCACAAAACGGTTCGAAGCGCTTTTCGGAAGGTGCTCCGCAACGTGTGTGTGCGACACTTGCAGTTGTGCGCGTTTGCGTGCGTGCTTGCACGGGCTTCGGGATTCTCGACGGCCAGCCGTGCCGTCCACGCAGGGTGCGCATGCAAGTGCATGCCGCAGAAGCTTCCAAGGACCGAGTGCACCTTCGGACGAGATTCAGGTCATTGTCCGCTGCCCATCTTGGTATATCACCCAGAGGCCTGTCCTAGTTGGTGGCGCGTCCCCGCTTCCAGCTGAGCGGATTTGAATTGTTTGTGCGTCGAATGCGAGATTGCGCGCTGTTTGTGACGTGTCAGACGTGTCAGACGTGTCAGACATCCTTACCGACTTCACTGCGCGCAGCTGAGGGTTTCGTATCTCCTGTACATCCTCATACAGCGAATGTCGTGCTGGAGATAACGCAGGTCGCTCACACGCGAGAGATACGAAAAGTAGATTGCAGCACTGATGCAGTAAGAATGTGGCTGGCTGATCTAGATCAGGAAGAGAAAGGGACCGTGAGGGAAGCTCCGGGAGTGGGTCGATGTGCACGTTTTGAGGCTGAAAGCCTGAAACTTGCTGCCTTGATTCATGTTGAGGTTATCTGTCAGACGGGAGTCTAGCTTGGGATCGATCAGCATGTGCTTGATCCTTTCTTGATTGCTGTGTTTCCTATCTTATCCGATCGTGTCTTATCCTGTCCGTCGTGACAACAAAGGAAAAGCCTGCCTTGTAGTGCCTACATTGGTTCCTTCAAACGATAACGCCGGGACGCCTTGCTTTGCTGAAATGCTGATGGTGTAAATCGCTTGCGACAAAATGAATGTGGTGCCGATTGGCAAAAGTCAAAGATAGTGCGGAGTCTCGAAATGGCTCCCGACACTACACCATTGACGTGACAATATTAAAGAAATCGATCAGTGAGCGGCAACGGCCATGCTCTTGCGGTTGAAGAGCGAAAACCTCTGCTTCATGGACTTCCTCTTCGTGAGCTCGGGCTTGGTGGACACCTCGACAACAGACTGGTGCTTCTTCTGCTGGGGTGTTTCCATTGGTGTCGAAGCAGCTGAGACGATAGTGGAAAGTGGTCTACTGTAGTTGTTCTCCTTGGAGAGGTCCTTGGTCATGTCTTTGTTGTGCTCCTGGCTGCTGTTGGGCCTTGAAATTTCTGTGGCCGAGCTTTCTGCATTGTTGTTAGCCATCACTCAGATCATGGATTATCTTCAAGCTTACGTGACGAGGCAACAGAAGCATCGGAGTGCTCAGCGCTGCTGGCTGACGCCTCACCAGAAGCTTCACCGGCATCTATTCTCCGTGTCAGCATGCATAAATCAAGTGATTTGAGATAAGAGTACATACCGTCCTCAGTTATAGACATGGCTGACAACGGGCTCCTCCTCTTTGCGATAGATGAGCGGCTGCTGACAGTCTTCTGAGCCTTTGGTCGATGCTGCGGTGGAAGCTGGGGCACAGCAGGGACACCTGATGCGTGGCTGAAATAGTCGTTGCGCACAGGCTGGCGTCCACGCGAAGGCGTCTCCTGGTGTGACTGCATCATTGTGGAGATGGAGAGGTCGCTGTTCGTTCGCCTGCCGAGGCTTCCGTTGCGACTGTGGCTGGGTGTCGAGATGACTGACGCAGGTCGTGATCGCGAAGAGCTTCCACCAGCCTGACCGTGGTATAAGGAAGTGCCCGACCTGTAAGCGGGTGCGCTAGCAGACGACACTGACCTGCTCCTGCGTGCAGCCGCAATTCTCTCTCTCAGTTCGCTGTTGCCCATAGAAGATGGGGTAGCTGCCAATGCATCGATTCCAGCGTGAGTGGGAACATGCTTGTATGGGACCTTGGGCTTCTTTTCCTCCTCTTTAGCTGCCTCTTTCTTGTGTTCTGCAGCAGCTTCCTTGGCCTTCTTGAGCTTCGAGAAGAATGCCATTGTGTTCAATTGGTGATGTTACTGTCGAGTTGAGAGTTGAATTGATTTTGGTGTCGAAGTGAGAGTGAAGTTGAGAGTTGATGCTTCGACCGAGTGTCAGATCTAGGCCGTGTTCTATACTTCAGCAAATAGTGGCTCAACAAATGGTCCACCGGGTTGAGCGAAAGTTGATTGCGTTTTTGTCAATGCGTGTTTGATGATGGCGCTACGGAGGTGGACCGAACTATTAGCATGCAGCCACAGGCATTAGATGTGACTAGCAAGTAGTTAGGGTGGTTAGCTCCCGCGCGCAACTATCAGCCCATCAGGAATCGCAGAAAAAGGGCGTGGCGAGCTACTCGTATACGGTTGAGGCGGACGGTACTGTGGATATGGGAATTTGCGCGCAGACGAACGCACAGGGCGATAAGATCGGTGAATTCTTTGTGTTGAGGTGCGATGGTTCGACACCCACGCTTCAAGATTCGAGCAAAACCAGTTTCTTAGTGTCAGAGTACTGCAATGACAGCCACAAGCGCACCTGCAGCTAAAGTTAGCAAATTACCTCAAGGGCGCAGATAAGAGTGTGGTATTGTCGACGATTGACGCTGGAAGTCGAGACCGAAGGCACCCCAGCAGCGTCGAGGGACCTCGAGAACGTGGTCGCCCTGCGCATGCTGATCACAGATAAACACCGTCAGCTGTACGGAGGCATCTGGGCTGTGCGCACATTGTCCAAAGTGGACCCGTGATTCTGGACTCTGCCGCGCGCGCTGACGTTCTGTTGGCAGCTTCGCGTCCCAGGAAATCAAAGTGGCCCAAGTCCCGAGCAATACTAGATGGCGCTAGTCCGCATCAAACCACTATATGTAACCGATTATCGTCTTGCTGTTTCTGCTTCAACGATTCAGGTAGCGTATCGGAAACACTGCAGTGACCGTCCGAACCTTCGATGAAGCGCCAGAGAACGATCTTTCCGCGGAGAGTGACAGCATCTCGAAACCGAGCTTCTTCGGCGCGACGAGTATACAAAGTGGACCCGCGTCCAACTCTAACGACTCAATAAACTGTTTCGATGCTGAAGGTGCAGCTGGCCTATTGGCTTCGCTTTGCTTCCGCGCACCTGCAAGGCAGCTAGATACTTCACTGAATTTGTACTTGTGTCAGCGCTTGCACGTCTGTGGTGGAGAAGCTGAGCATTGCGTATGCTTATACCAGCCACTGCTTGCATCTTGATCATGATGGTGAGGGTGGTGACAAAACTCCCAACCACCAGGAACCAGTGGACCTGACGCCGACGGGATGGTTAATCGTTGAGGCGGTCCGCCGCCCTGGCTAACATCGCCCTGTGGACCCTTCTTCCATTCTTGGAAAGCTAGGTGAAGCTGACGGTTTGGATTACCCAGCAAATAGGCCTGAGGTTTGCATCGATAGACAGACGGCAGCCTTGCCCACTCTTTCCCTTGCTCCTGCTCGTGCTGCACTAACCGAACCGCCTAGATGGAGGTGTGACATAGGCTCTACGTAAATGCCAAGGGATGACAGGCATGTTCGACATAATGCGGGGTACACGTGTAGATGGAAGTAGGAAGGGATGCTGAAAGTATGGCTCAGGGTCGGAGAGCTGCAAATGGTCAAGCGCAACCGCAATTCCCGTCGCTCGGTTGCGAGAGACTGTGTGCATTGACTTTAGCGTGCGATTGATCGAGCACTCCGAGGTTGTGGTTGTCAGTGCGTGGAGTGCAGGAGGCATGAAGATGGGGTGACTACAGCGCTGGGACACGATGATACACAGGATCTCGGGCTAACGACTGGTGACACCAACGCACACCAAAGCAGGCAGCCGAGCTCAACGATACCTGACGACACGCATGATGGACGATGTGAGGACGGCAGCAGAGATCTCGCAGATTGGATGTTTTGCAGATACATCGTGGTGTTGAAGTTTGAAGGTGGACCTTCGTTGCCAAGCCGTAGATGGCGTCAGAGGCTCAGATCTGGGGAAGGAGCGCTGGCGCCTGCTCCCAGTCGCAGTTGCCACACCAGCACGAAGCTCATGCACGTCGCCGCAGTGAATTGATCCCCTATTTTGCACCGTCCCACGCATATCCATAACCCCGCCGTGGTGTTGCGGCTCAAGTACTTTAGCCTTTACCGCGGCCCAGGCTTTTCTTAGCAGCTCTTATCGATACTTCCCGCTAGGCCAGTGTTTCCGCTCCGCTGTCTCTGCAGGCCGCACGTCCAAAACGCGCGACACATCGGCACTGACGACGATCATCCACCACCGAGGACTGACACCCGTCGCAGTCACGATACTGCGCACCGAACCTATCGCTGACCTAGCGCGCATTTATTTATTTATTTATTTATTGAGTCCTACTCGGTTTCAGCCGCGTACTGCGCAGCTATGCCCGGAGTGACAGGTCGTGGCAGACAGCGGA
>SWKW01000128.1:64910-105351 GCA_011058865.1 Didymella keratinophila | reverse complement strand
TGCTTGGTGGGACGCTATGATCCCTGTCTGCTGTGTGGCGCAAACTTTGGCGCAACTGCGTTTGAGGGGAAGCCGCAATCGCTAAGCACTGTAGCTTCGGACGGGTCGTTCGCACCACAAGACCGAGAAAAGCAATGGAACCTGCCCGACAACTTTGAGGATCTGTGGGACAGGCACACTGCGACACCAAAAGTGGCTTGTCATTAACCACCTCGGCTATCGTCACGTAATTTGCATTCATTAACGCCAAGATGCTAACAAGGAGCAGATACGAGTGGGACAACAGTGCCATCACGGCCAGACACAGACACAGAGCTGAGAATGGCTTGCAGTAGTCTTTTGGCAAAGGTTCACCAGGTGCGGCGACGTCCAGCGTGCCGTAACCTAGCTGCAATGCGACCACTTTGAGCGAGCGTCGAGTAAGAGAGACCAGCGGTGGGATGAGAGCCAGCTGCAGCGATAGTGGTTGGTTGCGGGGGCGTTGTTGTAGGACCGCGAGTCCAGGCGCCTTCGCGCTGAGAGCATACGGTACCTTCTTCACGCATGTAATGTCTGCTTCACATACAACGTCTGCTTCACATACAACGTCTGCTTCATAGCTGGGCATCGGCTTCCTAGTTTGGCATCTATAGACGTGTCAAGTCCCGACGGTGCAGAGGAGCGGCCGAAGATGTCTCCATCCTATAGCTTCTCACGTGGAGGCTCGTCGTGTTTTCACATCATGGACAGACGGATATTCGGTCTTCTACATCTTGAACGAGACGCAATGCTCAGATCCATTCACTGTCTTCACTTACGACAGTTCACGCTGTGCCGACGGCTTGCTGCAGCTTCACTGCCAGATCGAATGTCGCACAGGCTGAACGCCCATCTGCCGTGCATCAGGTCGATGCGTGCGCGCGCTTTGGAGCAGCCTCCTCGCTGACGCGGTCCTCGCTGCAGACGTGCGCCACGCGCTGCGCACATGCAGCTTTGATGTGGTCTATCTGCTGTTGTAGCGCAAGGACCTCGCGGCTCAACTCCCTGACGAGGCATGCGTACTGCGGGAGCAGCTCGTCTCTGTAGTGGCGCAGCTCCTGTCCCTGCCGTTCGTTCTTCGCGATTTGCCCTTTGAACTGCGAAGTGAGCTGCGAGAGCTTGCCATGCTCCGACCGGTACGCTTGCTCGTACCTAGAGCACGACTCTAGCGGCTGGCACACAGGACGGGAGACGCCTGCGAGGCGCGCGAGAGCGGAGGTTAGCGCGTGGAAGACACCGCGCACGCAGACTGTCAGCGTCGAGCTGCAAAGAGCCATCATGGGTGTTGGCGACCGCTGCCGGGGCTGTCGAGCATGAAGTAGCGTCGAGGCGTGACGCTGTGTCAGCGCACACCTGCAAGGCTCGAGGCTTGCTCAGCTGCACGTCTCGCCGTACGTAGTGACAGACATCCCTAAGGGTATGATTACGACTATAGCTGCAAGACCGAGCGAGCACGACCTCGCACCACGCGATCACTGTTCTTAGCTCAGCGTCCTAACAAGTCCAATGCCCATACCCAGATGCACTCCAAAGGCTTCGGTCTTCGCGCGAGAGTATCCGCGCCTGCCTAGAAAGAACGTGTGTCGCATCTGCTGCCCTTGGGACTCTGATGCCCCTTGCTGGCTGTCACCACTCTTGCCTCACTAAGCAATACCATCCTCACTGCTTGGCATGACCGCGACCCAGCGTCATCACCGCAAGGGCTGATGCTGTTGTTATTGTCGCTGCGACTACAATCGGCAGCGTTCGCTCCATCTCCAGTGAGACTGCCAGACTGCACACTCCTCGGTCAAGAGAGCCCTGGGAGCCAAATCGAGCAGCGCCATAGAATCTGCTGTTGCACGGTTGGGTGCGGGGGTTGCAAGTATGGGATCTGAAGAAGAGTGTGTAAGTTGTTGTATTGTTTTAACAGCATAGCTCAGCTTATATCTAGGCCCTTGCGCGGCACGATTAGTAACACAGTTTAGGTTCACAACAGCGCTTGGCCTGCGACACACCCCCTCAGAGCTCAGTCAGTCTCAGATGAGGTCTGATTGTCATCAGAGTTAGCCTCTTCGTGTCGACACGCTGGATCAATCTGCGATGAGATATCAACCAGGCCTAAGTGACGTACGAATTGAGAGTGCTTTTCTGCTGAGAGTGGTTTGGTGAAGCCATCTGAAGGCATTTCAGTCGTTGGAACCCATTGAACTGTGACTATGCCATCTCTGTAGACCTGCCTTAGCCATAGGCTATGGATGTCAACGTGCTTCAGCTTTGATGACGCTTGGGGTCTGTCCTTCTGGATTAGCCCTGTGGTCTGCTGGTTGTCACAGAGTATGCGAGGTTGGTGCTCGGGATCGAACTGTATCTGCTTGAACAGCCGGTATAGACTTATTGTCTCCTTCGCTGTGTGTGACAGCGAGAGCAACTCAGCTTCAGTTGTTGACGTGGTCACAGTCTTCTGTTTAGATGACTGCCACATAATCGGCCCATTGAACAGCTTCATGAGGTAGCCCTGCGTGGATCTTCGAGTCTCTGGATCATCCGCGAACGATGCGTCGCTTGACAGCTGAAGTACCTCTTCATCGCGTGTCTCTACTTCAGTGTTTGTTTCCACTGAGCTCAAGAACTCGATGGCATTGTACTTCGTAGCCAGGAGATATGCGAGAACTCGGTTCGCGTAACGCAAGTGCTCCGGTGAAGGATTCAGTGTGAACTGACTTAACTGGCTGGCTGCAAAAGACACATCGGGTCGTGATACGACTGCTGCATACAGGATCGAGCCTACTTTTTCTTGCATCTCTGTGATCTGATGAAGCGTTGCTTGTCCCTCGTATTGTTGAGGGCGATAAGACGAGAGGAGAGGCGTTGTAGCCGTTCTTCCAGTGTCGTCTATGCCGAACTTGGTACAGATCTTCTCAATGTACCCGTGTTGGCTGATCCAGAGCTTCTTGTCTCTGGTGTTTCGGAGGATGCTGATGTTGAGGAAGGAGATTGCTTCGCTCAAATCCTTGATCCCATACCTGCTGTTCAATTTTAGCTTGAAGTCTTGAATAAGGTGAATACATTCTGGTTGTGCGATGACGAGCATGTCATCTACGTAGAGAAACAGGATCAGTCCTGTTTGGTTGTTGATGAGTATGCACGGCTCATCTGGGCAATGATCAAATCCCAGATCCTTGAGGAACGACACAAGTTCATTGAACCAGAGTTTGGGTGACTTGCGCAGTCCATAAAGTGCTTTTCGCAGCTTCCAGACTTTGCCTAGAATGCAGTACCCTGGCGGACAGGCAGTATATACTTCTTCGTCCATGTCTGCATTGGTGAAGGCGTTCTTGAAGTCAATTTGGTGACAGAGAAGCCCAAATGCGCAGACGAGGGCCATTAGGATGCGAAAGCTGCGGTATGCTCCTGTTGCTGCGTATATATCGTCGGAGACGTGGTGTTGAAGATCACCTCTCACGCAGATCCGTGCTTTGTGACGGACAAGGTAGCCGGCGTCGTCAACTTTGTACGTGAACACCCACTTAAGCGGCAGTACTTGCTTGCCTTCTGGGTAGTCAACCAGCTCGAATGTCTTCTTCTCCTCGAGTGACGCAAGTTCAGCGTCAGCAGCACGCCGGAACCCTTTGCCTTCAGGATGTTGCTTCAGCTGATGCCAGAAGTCCGGTGGTGGCAATAGATCTTTCCGATGCATGCGTATAGACTGTGCTGTTGCAAAAGCGTGAGCTACCTGCTGGCCGAGCTTGGCACGCTCAAGTCGCAGCGCGTGAGCGTGGCGTCTTGCCTTCTTCTCGTTATATCGCTGCGTAGCGTGGGTTTGGGTGGCACCGACGGCGTCTTGACCTCGTTGTGACAATCGAATGTTCCGTCCGGTACTGGTGCGTAGGTTTTGAAGGACAGATGCATCAGTAGTAGTGTCCGTCCTGCGGCCAAGTACCTCTTGCGTGGTACTTCTCCGGTGCGGACCTGATCCTAACGATACTGGAGTTGGATATGGCCATCTCGCAGGTGCACCTCGTAGCATGACTTGCGAAGGCATTTTTTGTAGAGACGTTCTATCTCCTCTTGAGCCTGCGGGTAGCGCCTTATGGCCCTGTGCTTCAGTTTGTGCTTCCGCTGGCTCCTCAGTGTCGCTCCTGTTGAGAAGCATGTCGTTGTCCGACTCGTCTATATCGACGTCATTAAGTGAAATAGACTGAGCTTGTTCGCGCTGCGGTAGATCTATAGAGTATTGTGGGTCGTACACGACGTTTTCATCTATGCGTACGTCTCGTGATGTGATCACGCGGTTGGACTCTGGTATCCAGACCTTGTGAATATTGGTTGCTTCAGTTCCAACAAGCCATCCCATTAGCGCTTTCTCTTGTAGTTTCGCTCTAGCTGGACGATATCTTCGATTCTTTATGAGAACATAAGCTCGTGATCCAATGATCTTCAAGTGTGAAAGGTCTGGCTGACGACCGTGCACCATCTCAAATGGTGTCTTCCAGTCCTTGCGCTGCACTGGAATGCGATTTAGAAGACGTGTAGCGTGTGACACTATGTGTGGCCATAGTCTGTGAGGCAATCTGCTCTGTATGCGAAGTTTCCGCGCGGTAGTCATGATCATCCCCCCAGAACGTTCGGCAAGACCGTTCTGATCTGGAGTGTCTGGCGGAGATGGTGTGAAGGTAATGCCCTTTGCAGCTATCATTTCCTTCCACTCATTGCCTAAGCCTTTCTCGCCATCTGATCGGATGTATCGCGTTGTGAATCCCCAGTTCGTGTTTGTGATAGCTAGGAATTCTCTAGTAACAGACACAAGTTCATCCTGTGATTTGCTTGGGAGATTGAATGATATGTGGTACGCCGAGTAGTCACAGTAGAAGTGAGCCACCCATGAGTCGGCGTTGAATGCTTGTTCCATATCGATAAGGTCCATGTGAACCTTCTCGAAGGGGTAGGTCCCTCGCCATGATGGGATCCTTGATATCTGTTGGTGAGCTTGCGCAAGCTCGCATGTCTCGCAGAGCTCTGCTTCCCGCTCAAAGTTTTGCGTGCTTATTGTCACGCCTCTCGTTGTTTTGGGCATATGCTTGAGAGCTTCTTTACGAATGTGTCCTAGTCTTGCATGCCAGATATCCATTGATGCTGTGGCATTCTTCGAGTTTTGAGCCGTTTTCTTTGTGGCAGATGCGTTTGCTGCTTTGTAGGATTCATTTAAGTTAGGAGCTCTGTTGGTATGTGGCTCGACGATTCGGAAAGCTCCTTGTTTTGTGACTCGAAATGCCTTTGAGCCATCTGAAAACTCCATCCAACATGTCCGTGTATTGAAGAACATGCCTTGACTCTCGAGCGCGTGCGTGCTTAAGAGGTTCCAGTGAAAGCCAGGTACGTATGCCACGTTCTCTAGTTGAACGAGGCCGTGGCCTGCTGGTGTTGTGACATCGACGCTGACGTTTCCAACGCCTTCGATGCGTGCATCAGTATCGCCGAAGCGGATGATCTCGTCTTGTATTGGCCTGTAATGAGTGAAGCGCGACGTGTCGTTGCAGACGTGTGTATCTGCGCAGTTGTCGAGACGAAAATAGCTGTCTTGCTCATGGCTTCGTGTACTACTCAGTGCGTATCTGGAAGTGGCGAAGGAAGCTCTGGGCCTAGTCTCTCTTGTACTCGTTACCGTGACAGAGCTGGCTTGGCTTGCCGCTTTCTCGGACTGTTCAGCTGCATTACTGCTAGGCCAAAATTCAGGCAGTGCGATCTTGCTGCGAGAGAAGCTTCTCTCTATCTTTTCGCGCTGGCGATGACTTCCTGTGATTGCTGTGATCACTTTCGATTGTATGTGTACTTGTGGCCTCCATCTAGCTGGAGCTTTTGCGGGGTTAAGGTACCAACAGTCGGCGTACTTGTGTGCTTGTCCGCAAACACAGTCTCGAAGACAGCTCGGCTGGGTCGCAGAGACCGAACCCGATCCAATCGCCTCTCGCTTCCGCCGTGGCTGCCCATCCTCCTCATCTGACGTCTTCGGATCACGACCGTGCTTTCTGCCCTGAAGCGTAGCGTGAGCTGCGCGACCTCTGGCGATCTTCTCACTCGGAGGTGCCATGCTGCGGTACTGCTTGATGCAGAAGCTTATCGTAATCCTGTTATCAGAGAGTGTTGGCTTCAGCCTACGAAAGGATCTGAGGGTCCTGTCAATTGTGTTCCGTGCTCTCTGCACTGCTGGAGCATCGACTTCGTCGACCGCATTGTCAGAGTCAGCATCACTCGAATCGCCTACTGCAATAGGACCGTGACTCGCATGTTCTGGACTGATTGTGTTCAGCGCAGAAATGAGTGCATTAGAGATTCGCCTTAACGCTATTTCGGTTTGATTGATAACTAACGCTTGGCTCTCGGTTTGTGCGTCTTTCGACTTCATGTAGTTGTAGAATGGTGGGTTGATGTCTCGACACGCTTCAACGAAGGCTTCGCATATCTGCGGCTCGCTGAGGTTCTCGATCGTGTACCGTTTGGCACTGTTGATGAGAGCAGGCCATCGGCCAAGCCACTTGTCCAGGCTTGTGTTACCGGGCCCTTTTCTGAGCTTTTCAAACTCAGTGCGGATGTCTTGCCTTTGGTCTTTTGCATTCGGCTGAATGCTGTCTGACAGTGCAATAAGCTTGCTTCGCACGTCGTGCTTGCCAAGGTAGTGTTGCTTGAACTCTTGGCAGACAGTGTAGTCGATGCGATCAGAGACCTTGTCGTACTTCTTCTTCTCAGAGTCGAAGATGCTCTGCAAGCTTTGGTACTTCTGAATTGTATCCTTGCTTGCTGAGTCTGACGGCTTTGTCGATGTGAAGACAAGGTTCTCAATGCCTAGTGGGTCACAGTACTTCCACACTTCGTTCCGCTTAGCGAGGTCTTCGATGGAGTTGTACCAGTCGATCCAGTCGCTGCGTGCGTTGAGCATGGGGAGATTGTGATCTCTTATTGAAGACATCGTGAGTGTCTATCAGTGATACTTGATGTCCTTAAGGCGGTTGTGATCGTGATCGTACAACTGTCAGTCTCCTGACATGTGCGGGGTTGCGGATGCTACGGATGCGACCCCTCAAATTGTGTTGGGACCAACACAACTGTCGCGACGAGCAGTGTGCTTGAGGCGAGCAATTGATGGTAGCAAAAGTATCTGCATAGACTAGTAGTGCTGCAGAAGGAAGTTTGACCGGGCTCATAACTGTTGCACGGTTGGGTGCGGGGGTTGCAAGTATGGGATCTGAAGAAGAGTGTGTAAGTTGTTGTATTGTTTTAACAGCATAGCTCAGCTTGGATCTAGGCCCTTGCGCGGCACGATTAGTAACACAGTTTAGGTTCACAACAGCGCTTGGCCTGCGACATCTGCCGACCTTTCGTGTGACAATTACCACGATGTAGACGCAGATGGCACAGTGGTCGTTCCACAACCACGAGGAAGCATGTGCTACACACTCGATTAGGCACATGTTAGACTACTTAATGCTGGACATCGTTGTGACGTGCAATCAAACGGTAGCGCAATTCATCGACATTGAAGTTCGCCCTCCTTGACACGGGACCAGATCCGTCGACCAGCTATTCGCCACAAGACCACTTCAGCTTTGCTACAGCGTTCGATCCACCAATCACGTACAAGAAACATGGCGCTCGATGCCATGAAACAAAATCTCACCTGCCATGGAGCGGATCTGCTGACCTTGCTACCCGCTCTTGATTCGATGGAGTGGGTTTTGCATTTTGCTGCACACTTGCAGTCGGGCTTGGTGATTGGTCGTCACAATGATTGCCGCGTTCTGGCTTTCACGAAGAGGTCTCGCGACAATTCGACCGAGTTATGTTACTGTTCTATACCGATCAGTGACGACGTATATCGCTCGTGGCTTGCCACAGACCTTACGAAAGGTGAGGTGTAAAAGTGCCAGCTCATCCCACCGTTCGAGTACGTTGCTGGGGTTGCACAACACGGCCAGAGTATGCTAAGCGCTGTTGTACTGTAGTACTTTCTGGGCCTGTCGGGGAGCAAGATCAGGTGCGATATCAAGAAGTATTGCCCGAGCCTTCTCCATGCTCTTCACCAGATCCAGTCGGTTCAAGGTTCGGATCGGTCACAAAAACGTTTCGTTGCCACAGTCGCGGAGGATGAGGACGAAGAGCCTGAAGGTCGTACGGCTCCCTGGCAGACGACAACGGAAGAGCAGCCTACACCGAATAGCTCCGGATTGGCCACCACTCAGGAAGCTGAGCCCGGTGACTACAGCAGGCTTGTTGAATACCTGGACGAGAAGGATGATACCCTTCTCAAGAGCATACCTGGCCCGGACGATGCCAATTTTGTCGACCTGGGGATTTCCCTCAAGGACTCTCTGCCCAAGAAATTGCTCATTGGGAGCTAACATGACACACAGAGCAAGACCTATGCTTACATGCGGAGATGGGGCACAACCCATCGCATCGACTTCTACGTTGAGGGTGACAAGACCAGAACCTCGATGATCACTTCAGGTCTTGCCCCGTATTTCATTGACCACCCCTTCATCAGAACACATATTCGGAGGGCTCCAAATTTATCGACGGCATCGCGGTCAATCGGCTTCCCATCATAGTGAAATGGTACTTTATTGCAGCCGGGATTGCTGGGAATTGTGTACTAGAGGAAACGAACGACTTTCCCGCACGCTTATACAATGCTTTACTCTGGATCCGGGAAGAAAGCCATACTCTTGCAGTCTGCTCACCCGCAGACTCAGCTGAAGAGACGCTCGTCGGCGCTGTTGTGCGCAACCCCTCGATTGCTAACGAGGAATCATTGCGGATTAGGCCGGATGATAAGACAGCGCGCGGAGTCAAGCACCATGCGAGAGATACAAGTATCAGGCAGTTTACCAGCTGGATAGTCCACTGAGTTACCGAGGAAGGTTCCCTCTATGAAGCAGTCAAGGACCGGTTGCACGAAATTGATCAAACTCATGGGAAACTAGAGATCGAGCGCGGAGAGATTCTCGCGAGAATGATAAAACGTAGGAAGGGTGTCGAGAAGATCAGATGGTCGATCAGCGGATTGTTACCACCGTAAATGATCGCGTGAATACTTGAGGACGGTACAGGCCCACAAGCAAGGCCTTCCGTCGTCGCCAAGCATGTCACGACATGGATATGGACTGTTCATCCTCTCCAGCAATGCCCAAATCGACGGGCTCAGGCAAAGCTTCCAGTGCTGGGCTTGTTCTTTGAATCTGATCTGTTGTTTCCGATTTAGCATACTATCTGTTTTAAGCTCCCTTCAAAGAAGCCCGGGAAATCTCAGCCACTGATTAGGCTCACTGCGGCAACTAGTAGAGTTCTTCTACGATCCGCAGCGGCCCCCGCGCTGACGCACGAAGGAGCCTGTTCGGGAGGCAGAGTCTCGTTCTTGGCGTACAAGGTCCACAGCACCCGAACGCTTGCGTTATCAGACGGCTCCTGAGACTAGTCGGAAGCCAATTCAGGTAGGAATTTCGAAACGAGCTGCGGGTCTGTGGATTGTTGGGTGTAATTGCGCGTGCGTGTGAGGTAATCCTGAGGAAAGGGACTCCGATCATGCCAACAGCCTTGCCAGGACGGAATGGATAGGGCTACTTGTTAGTGCTGTCGCAGGACTGGGGGCGTTGCAAGGTATTACTGCGCTATCGTCTCGCGAGCTCGCGCTTGCAAGGGCCCAGGAGAAGTCCGAGCGTCCACCTTCATCAACAAACCCACCCTTGAGCGTGGCGAGGGGCACTGTTTAGTCACTGCATAACGTGACCAAAGCAAAGCCAATACGCAACAACCCTTGCGACGAGCGCAGCCAAGGTCGCAGTAGCTTGAGCATACGTCGCGCGGAAGTGTCGAAATTACCCGCGCGGGCGCCAGCAACACCAGTCTGCCGTAAATACCACCCGCCGAGTAGACTTTCGCCCGCCGAGCGGCTCTGACAGCATATGCAGGTGCATGGTTCAACTAAAGCGTTAAAGTACACATTTTGTGCGAATGTGGAGTCACTCCGGAAAAGAACATCGACGATTCGGTAACGGCAAGTGCGTAGTCTTGCGCAGGCAGAGACGGTCTTTTCGTAGCAGATAGTCGCCCGTTAGCGTGAGACGCCCGTTAGTGGGAAAGCACGTGAAACCAATCCTGATCACAATCGTGTGTACGCTGTCAGTGAATACATCTTGATCTAGAAGATTTAACCCTTCACGACCTGTCCTGTGATTATGGGACTAAATTTCTCATAGTCATTAGTCGGCCACAGCCAGGTGTGTCCAACGCTGGGCACCGCTTGAGTGCTTACCCCTGCGCGTAACGAACCCTGCGCGTAGGCAAGAAACGTTACTCAGCGAGATAAGCCATCTTGTCAGGCATTTTGCCCCTCACTACACACCTCCTGACACGCGCAATTACCGTAGATTTGCGCCCTAAACACGTCTGCTTCTCTAAGAACAGCGCAGGAGAGAAGATAATGAGGTTGTGGCTAAGCTGCGACACGAGCCGGAGGTCTTTGTGACTCGGAGATAAGCTAGGACATGTTATCGAGGCTCCGGCGTCTTGACACTCCAGTTGCGTCTATGGCCGCAGAGACTATAGATTGCGCAGAGAGGGCGGAACTGAATTCGCTCCGAGCACAACGCGCGACAGGACTGTCGCTGAGACCACAAACACGGTATATCGGTCGTAAAAGGAACGGAATAGAACAAGCTTGCATACGCGAGCAGGCCAGAAGCGAGTGTTGTGTGACATGGGTTGATGACCGATCCCAGTACTGAAAGTCTGTAGCAACCGGTCCGACCAAGAAGCACCCTCTCCGTCACTTGCTAGAATCCTAGGCCTAAAAACCTGTTCCTCAAGTTAATCAGCCGTTTCGAAGAGACTCTCGCTCGCCGTAACAGCTTTGGCAAGGACGGTCACGTTTTGCCGTTTTGGCCACGACAAGTAGAGTAGTCTTGTTGCAAACACGGATTCAATATTTGAGTTTATATCTTGACGGCGACGCACACTGGAGCCGAGGTCGAAATCAGGGCTTTTCTTTCGAAGTTTGCGACCTTGTAATCGATATCATCACTAATAACCTCCATTATCAATCAAAGACCGTGTTAACTCGCATCTGACTCCGTTGACGAGAAATGGGAGTTGGAGTGTGGGTGTCTGCTGACCCAGATACCTAGTGTCGCCGTTACAGTCGAGGCCCCTTGAATGTTAAGTAGAGAAAACTTTGACAGGATATGTTGAACATACTCGTACACAGTGCAATTCCAGCATGGATACTCGTAACCTTCCGGACAGTTGGGTAGGATCAAGGACCGCGCTTTCCCGGCAAAACTGTAACCTTGTCAGCTTTGTGTGGGAGCACGAGGCGGATATCTCAGGCGCCGCCATGTACTTACGCAAAATTGCCGTAGAAGGGCTGGCACTTCTTATCCAAAGGTGGTGGATCCTCGATAGGAAACCCTTCGCAGATGCCGCCCCACTTTTCGAACTGACATAGAGTAATCTGAGCGTGTCAATGCCGACGAGCCTTGCAGTAGTAGCAAGACCTCACATTGGAGTAGACTTCTGCTGTTCCTAAGCGAACAGCAAGACTGAGACCTGCAGCCAGTGAGAGACCTCGCATTCTTGTTTTCTAGCTGGCAGATGAATCTCAACGATTTCCTGCACTTATAGCTGTGCCGATAACGTGCATCTGCTGCTACGTAATCGCTTACAGACCTGCCAGTCGGTGTGCGCATCAGCAAGCACGATTAGCCTGGACGGTTACCAGACTCATTCATGCGTTCCAAGACCATAGGCGCCCGGATCTCTTCGCTGAAGCTGCACGCTGCAATTCAAAGGCGATTCAAGATGCGGAAGGCTCAGGACACCTTACGGGTGCTATCTCGGACGTTATGAGGTTACATATGCTGCGAGCAAATGATCTTTGGTCAGGCTCAATGGTCATATAATCACATCGCAGCTTTTGGCGACTAACGTTACTTCGCTTGCGTCAGCGCAGTCTCTGTAGATATTTTCCACTTCGGGGTCATATCATGTTGATCAAACACGTCCACTCAGCATGTATTTGGCGCCTATTTCACAGCATCAGAACTTGCAAAAGCGCCATTCATGCTAGAGAACCGCCATTTACTGTATGAAACTGCGGCGAAGGAGGTCAGCTGCCATGGAATCGAGAGTCTTGCGTGAGAGACTGCGTGCAAGGAAGGCAGATCATCCCATTCAAACCATCCGTGTTTCAGGGCAGTATGGATGCCTAGGGCCCCGACACGCGACTCGGAGGGGCTGCGAAAGATATTCGAACACAAGCTGGATCAGATGATGTGTGGTGATTGAACTCGTTATGGCTAGAACCTAGCCTGCATTGTTCGAGAGAAAACAGCCCAGATTTCTTTCAGCACGAACAGTGGACTCATGTTCAGAGCCAAGCGTCTTTTCGTAGCCTCTCCGGGCCTCTTCCAACATCATCTTCGCTTTTTATCTTTGGCTCTTGCTCTCACTAGGTTCCTCGCTTTCGTTCATCAGAGCAAGATTCATCAGACAAACGCCCATGTTGTTCATTGTGTCAAGCGTCGACGCGTGTTCGCGGCCGAGTGTCTTCCATCTTCCTCGCAGCGCTTCATCGAACATGGACATGGATTCTTTCCACTTTCTAGCTCTGCAAACAGAATGCCCAAATTGTTGATCGTATTAAGAGTCAACCTGTGATGAAGTCCTAGTTTCTCTTCATACCCCTTCAGCGCCAGTTCATAGTTGACCTGCGCTTCGTCCGTATACCCCAGCGCAGAAAGGATAATGCCCGTATTGTTGAACGAGTCTTCTAGGATCAGCCCGCGGTCGTCTGCAAGTACCGTGCTGTGATCTTGCAGTGCCAATCGCAGATTTTCCTGAGCCTTCTCCAATTCTCCCTTCTTCCAGTTGACTACAGCCATGTTGTTCATCGTGCGACGTGCCGAGGGATGATCTTCCCAACGTTGTGCTGATGCATGGCCCTCCCAGAGCTTTTGGTAACCGTCTATAGCCTGCCAGTACTTACTCTTGGCCTTCTCTAGCTTGCCCTCTTCTACGAACGCAACACCCATGTTGTTCAACGTGTCGAGAGTGGTGCGGTGGTAAGGACCAAGTGTCCAGGTCTCCACGCGCAACGCCCAGCTGTTCAGGACCCTTGCTCGATTTAGCCTTCCCCGTTCAGTGTATAAAGCGGCAAGTTGATTTGATTTGTCAAAAACGTGAACAATGAGCTGCATGACCATTGATGAGGATTGACTTGTGGAGGACGGAGTGGGAGAAGATCACAGTATAAGCCTCGGAGGTGCTATGCTGTGTTGATTCTTTCAGGTTATTCATCTCTGTACCTTGCGGAGTCACTAGCTTCGCATATATGCAATATGAGCTCTCGATGGAACACGAATCCTTCCAAGTGATGACTTTCAATAGAAATAAGCAGTTCCCCTAGGCCAAGGATTGCATGTCGCCGGCGTGCTGGAGGATGACTCACATGTCCTTTGGGTAAGATCGCGGGATGAGTTTCTGTACTTAGGCAGTCTTTTCGCAATCCTGCGTAAGCACCGCAACCCCGCTCAGTCCTCACGGCATAGCGGCAGTAAGTCGAGTCAAATTCACATCACGTTAGTGGCAACTTGCGAAGTCATAGAATGCAGCCAGACCCCATTGGGACAGGGGTAACACAGACGCGATTGATCACTTGACTACGAGATATAAGAGCGTTAGACGACCAATGCAGCCGTCGCGCGATGAGTCAGTCGAACGAGCTAGCGGTAACATCGACGTCGAGGGAACGTCCGAGCAAAACGATGAAGCTGCTCTCTTGCATTTGATATCGTTCTATCCATTTTCCAAGAGAAGTACGTCTCCCAGGAGAAACAGAAAGGAATTGTGTGTGACCTCAGTCTGTAATCACCACTCCAGCTGCTGCTTCACATGCTGCACGTACGAGGTCATGACAGGGATCATGTCTTTGGCTGGAGATTACACACTTGATTAGGTATAACGTGCGATGTCCGCCTCGAATGTTCGACCAAGGGTACTGCTTGCACCCAGCTCGTCACAACTCCGCGTCTCTCTAAATTAGATTCTCGTCTGAAAATATATCTCCGTACCGCGGCGCACATCGCGCGCTAGCTGTATGTAATTCATAGGAGCCTTGGCATTGGTGCGATAAGAACAGGGGTGCGAGAGAGAGTTTACCCCAGTCCATGCCAATGCACAGACGCCGGCATCAGCGGGACCAACTTTTGGCCTGGAAGTACCCATCTATACATTTAATGATCACAAAGACAAAGAAAATGGGTCAGAAAATTGCACATTCCATGTTGAGGTTCCAGCACAATGACAGTACTGCACAAGAACAACCGCGCTTGGTACGAGTCAATCGGCAAACTTGCTCGAGATTTTGCGGATCCACCGTCCTAGGCTTGACTATCATGATATGCCGATTTGAGCTCCACCATCGACAGATTATTCTGCATACCGGTACCTTGGATGCTTTTAGCCACCCGCGCAGGTGCAGCCTCCCGGCGACGCCGAAGTCATCGCCGACTGACCAGCAGCGACGTTCAAAATGCTGTTTGCCGACCCTGGTAGCGGCACTGGCGTAGTAGACATGCCGCTATAATTGGATGACTCGGCTGGCGGCGGCTGAGTCGTGGCACTGAGCAGAGATTCCGTTGGCGCCACACCACTAGGGTAGACAGAAAACGTTCCGCTCGGATAGAAGGAGGCAGCGTCGGTCCCAAAGACGGAAGTGGCCCCACCTCCGGAAGGAGATGTTGCGTAGATGGACTGTGCTGGTGAGAGAGTGCTGGCTATCATCGATCCGCCTTGAGGCAGTTGTGCCGCAGCCGAGCTCGAACCCGACCAGGAATGCGTGGGGACCGCAGTGTGATAAGCGCTGTTCGACCACTGAAGACTGCTAGATGCTACTGGTGACAGCAAAGAACCCGAGGGGACTATGGCAGGACCAGAATCGCTGCATACAGACCTGACACCGTTGGACGTGAAGCGTGAATTCTGAGACAGGTCGTTGGTCGGCTCCATAAGTTTCAGACGAACGCAAAAAAATGCAGATAGGTCTCCACACAGGAACATGATCCGGGATTCTCCGAGGGGCGATGCGTCGCTCAGCTGTATTTCAAAAGTCTGCTCACGTGCATGCGTGGTATTGCAGGCCTGATGATCAATGTCGAGATCGATCGGTTCTTGATCTGGAAACTGTAGTACAGCCATGTCGCACGTTAGATCTACAGGTATTGTGACAGTGGTCGAGACACCAGGAGCTGTCCCGAAAGCCACAGAGCCGTTGCAGCCCGGATTGTAGGAGCTGGAAGCAGCGGAAGTAGCAGCGATGAGGATTGAACATATCAGATGTTGTGGAAAATTGCCGCGAAACATAAAAGGCAATGTTCTCGGACAAGTAACGGATGCCGCGCCCGACTATGGTGCACATGCTCTTTAAATGGATTCGAGGACCGCTTACGAGAGCGAAGTGGGTCATCAACAGCAGTAAGTTCAGCGATCTACCACACGGGCCCTCTGAGTGCAACAAGCCCCTCTGGTGACACTACCGACAACCCGAATCGGAGGAGTCAGCGGCCAGAGACTGCAAGTTCAATTGCACCGCAGATCTCATCAGCTGATACCAGCTTCTCTCTATCATCATATGGACTGGTTGGTCACCCCGTGCGGAGCAGACAGTTAAAAGCGGCTGTCAGGGATACATGGTTACTGGAAGCAAATTGTTCATAGCAGTGCATCGTCGACCCCACGCCTAACTCAGACAGACTACTAAACATGCCTCTGACCACCTTTTGTGCATTCGTCAATGATGGTTCGTTCGGTACCTCTTCCAGATATAGTGTCCCCCGGAGGATTTGCTCAGAGTGTCAGAAGCCAAGATCCTCGAGGTTCCAAGCTGAACATCCTACAGCGGATGGGGCGCTGTCAATCTGCTCACGTAAGAGATGTCGAGCAGCAAAGATCAGAGCGCTAGCCGGACATACAGCCAGGGACTCTACCTCGGATCGTTTCCAAATCAGTACGATTACTCTTCGCCTAGTTCTAGACAAGGTCACGGGGGCCATGGAAGTTCATCGCGACCCGGCAACGCCGCTCGACCGAAACTTTAAACATCGAGTCGTTTGCTTCGAGGCAGACAGCAGGTCTCTGTATGGTCATGAGCTACCCTGCACTGAGGAGATCCGCCCTCCACTTTTGGGGGTTGACGTGAGGCTGTGAACCTCTGGTGAGAGCGAAGATACCAGAATTCTGTTGAAAGATCGTGCCAATCACCAAACCGAACTTCTTCAGTCTGAGTAAAACACGTCGAGCCGCGCAATGGATGGTAATCTGTGCCTCTCATGCGAAAGTGATCTTACTTCACGCTGGGCCGTGCGTGCAAGTCTACCAGGCTCCCAGTTGGCTACTGGGGACTAGGCTGTGGCCAAATATGAAACTAGAGCGGGGGCGTCGAATGTCGAGCCATACTAGAGCAAAGAGCTGCCTTTGTTCTTCCATGCTGCCAATCAGACGGCATCATCGCCTGAGCCCGGGTACACCCAGCTTCTTCCTGGGTAACATCTGAAAGTCCTGGTAGAGCCATCAATCAGAGAGAGTCCAGTGCTTTGTCAACTCCAAGCGCAACCGGAGCTTTCATGTTCCCGCCTCCAGCATGTGCATTGACACAAGGAGTGCAGCGTTACAAGTGCGTCATATCCACAGCCGAGATCACTTGGAACATGTCGCTGCTGCCGTTCATTATGAACATGCTTATTCAATATGAAGTTGTTTGGACACGAAGAGAATTTGAAGAACACCTAGACTGAGCCAAGGTCGAGCGACAACATTGGCTAGACTAATGGCTATTGGAACGGTGCGCCATTCGACGAGAGAGATGATCCAGTGCCACCCGCGTGGAGGGTACGCAGTCTGCTGTTGGGTGGGATGGGGGGACAGAAAACAAGCAGATTTAGTCTGGACTAATCCAGTGTTAGCGCGGCGTTCAACGCATTGGAGGCAAAGGACAAATTGAAGGCAGGATGGACTCAAAGTGGGAGTACATATATCGCTTTGACAGGGCAGAACAGTTTCATGACCAGGTCTCGTTCACACTTGAAGCAGAATGACGCGACAAGAAGCGCACTATACTGCTAGCACGATGAGACGCTAAGCCGGTCCATGTCAGGTATTTGAGAAATATCGAGCGACAGTGCTTGTATCCTTCTTCCAAGCACAGTTATAATGCATAGCTTCTGAACCTAAGAACATTGCAAACGAGGGGACTATTCCGGTGCTGTGGCCGCTATCTACGGAAAAGCTGGGGACAGATTAGTGTCTAAACAGTATCGCATGCTATTGAAACTGCCGTAAGCTACTGCAGTTACGGTCAACAGATCGCGAACATTTCCCTAACAGCCAGGCACGGGGGGGGGGGCTAGTCAGCCATTCTTAGGACCCTACCGCTGATTAGGGCGCACACGATCACACAATGTCGGCTTTGTCCGGCGTCGCGGAAACAAGGCTGTCGTAATTTTGTTGTGTACGTCAGCTCCACACTCCACCGTATTGGCCATCAAAGCTATCATGTCGCGTTGCGCAGGGTCTGCGGGAGGATGTAATCAAACTGCGCAGCAAAACGAAAAGATTGCATCAGGCTGTGTATATCTGTCAGTCATAACCTACCTCACAGTAAGCCTCCGCTGGGTACAGAATGGGTTCTGCAACGGTCGGTCGGCTATCGGCTCAGACAACGGTAGTGCCCGAGCCCGCCACACGAGGCCGGCACGTGCACATCGCTGCTGGCTCCCAGAGTTCGATGCGCTCAAACATATCAACATTTGGCCAATCGAGATATGTCGTTTATAATTACGCTGGCCAGCAGCAGGGCATGAGAGGTGCCTTGACTAGCGCCTTGTCATGTGCTTCTGCGACGTCGATCGCTTAGCGATGCTTTCATTTTCGGCCCTGATCACGTACTTTCAGCGCTGTGTTGGACGCTGCGCGTGACTAAGGTGACGCTCAACAGCCCAATTCAGCGTGACGCACACAACGATCCGCTCGAACGACATCAGCGTTTCCCGTGCAAGAATTCCACTGTCAAGTTAGCAGTATCGTTGCTCTCTATGTCGCGACATGGAGTAGCTTCGGTTCAGCTGCGCCAGTATTGCAGTCGTAACGTGCACAAAACTGGGCACTTTTCAACAGGCTGATGGATCTTTCTGTACAGCAGTCACCCGGATCGGCGACCCCAGCCTACTTTAATCTTCATCCCCGCACAGGGTTCCTTCTCGGCTTGACTGATCGCTCTGTGGATCTCAGTCGTCGAGAAAACGTCAACACACCATTTCAACGGAAGCAGACCATGATTTGCTCATTCAGAAAGTCGTATACTAATGACAGCTTACCCGATGTCTGGTCGCTGTACTCTTGTAACACTGAAAGCTCCATAGCCAAACCATCCACGCGCTATTTGACCAATGACAAGGACGCAAATTGTTCTATTACAATCTCTCCCAAGATAACCGAAAACGGCTTGTAGCTGGCTTATAGGTCTTCAGCAAGTCGAAGACACCCTCAGCAGCGGTTGCTGCAACGATGATGCTCGAGTTGCCTGGACGAACAAACTTCTCACGAACTGCATTCGCTGTCCAGTTCAAGAGACCGTCCCAGTATCCGCCGACGTTCAACAAGACGATGGGCATAGAATGTTTTCCGAGCTGGTTCCACGTGGCCACCTCCATCAGTTCCTCAAACGTTCCGTATCCGCCACTTAGCGCAACAAATCTCCCGCCATGCCCACCTTTCAGCACTTCCAGCACCATGGCCTTCTTTCTCTCATGCATGCTCTTGACCACGGTCGTCTTCCCGTAGACACTTTTGTCAATGACGCTCTTTCCGCTCTCTTCCGGGAGCAAAGGTTCAGGGATTATGCCATGAACCGCATCCGGCCCACTGAGTGCCACCAGCGCTCTGGCTACTTCTCCCATAAGCCCGTTCGTTCCGCCCCCATAGACAAGACGCATGCTATTCCTATGAATCTCTCTTGCCAGTGCCCGCGCAGACTCTATGTGTGCCTTCCCTTCGCTATCTGATGCCCCGCAGCTGCCCTTTCAGTATTCTTTGATTACGCCAAAGGAGAGAAGGAGGTGTTACAAGACACAGATGACGGGGCGCTCGTCAGCGTCCTCATACAGTTGTGTATAGTCCATGAATGATAGTCATCTGCTTTAACGAATTGTGGACAGCCTACTTGTATATAACCACAGCGACAATTGAACACAGAGACAATTAGGGCTAGTGGTGTTCCGCACATTGGATCCAGATTGGGGCATCGGTCGTTACATCCGCGGTAAAACAGGAATATCTTCCGTGAATATTCTGCGAAGTAATTACTTCCACGCACACTAGTTGAGCTAGCGCATAGACATGGTCCTATCGAGAAAGAATGACCCCTTGTCAGCGGGGCGTGTCGCCGTGGGAGACACAGAGGCCGTGATGACAAAATCATTGATGCCAGGGTTATGTGTCGTGCGTTTGCGCATCATGTTCAGGTGGGATTCCCGTCTCGATGCCTTGGTTTTGCTCAGGAATCCGTCCGCGTTCGTTCTCCAAGTAAATGTGCACGGCGACGCCAGCAAGCGCTTGTTCCATTTGCAGCTTCAAAGACGACATTGTCGCTGCCTTTGCATCAGCCAGCTCCGTCTCCCGCCCGTGGAACGACCAAGGGTTGAGCGTTAATTCGACTTCCACCTCCTTTAAACCATTCAGATCCCAGTCACGGATGCTTCGCATGTTCATGCCCACTGACTCACTCGGTGCAAGCCCAAACGCGGTATGCCTGATGTAGCCCCGCTCATGAACCTTGATAGATCGTATCGCGTGGCGCTTGTTCTGTCGCAGATTTTGGAGCCATGTGCGCAAGTGACCGTCGTGCGTGCCCTCAAATGTGTTGTGAGCGAACTGAAACAGCGATGCCTCTGAATGTATCTGTCGATTGACTTGGAGAAGTGCTAGAGCGTGGTTTGATCGGGGCCCATCATACGGAAACATCGGCGATGAGTATATACACCATGTGCAGCCTCCAAGCGTGTCTTTGTATATCATGTTACGGATCTCCGCAGGAAGAGAGAGGAAACGAGAATACGGCTGTTGGCTATGCGGATCACTCCGCGTCAGTCAATGCACGTTAACACGAGATTAAGACGACATACGATTCGGGATGTGGTGAGCCTCCATCGACTGGCGCGGCGGGTAGATTGTCGATGTGTCCCATTTTCAACGGATCCTGAGAGAGTTTGCAGAAGCGACAGAAGTTGCTCTTATTATTCAAGACGTGGAAACGTAAATGAGAGAGATGATGATGGATCGAGTGAACCTCTCGACGGACAGCTGAACCACTGCCGCTAACCGCCTTCGACTTCTGCTTCTCTCGAGCGCGAGGGGCTGGCTACGGATGCGAGTAAAGAATCCTGGTGACTACATCGTCAAGCACCAGCTATAAAATCTTGGAAGTACATCGCTTAGTAGGAGCTGTATTGAACGATCTAGCCCGCGATGCGACTAGTTAAGCCGTACATGCATGTCTAGAGAGTCCGGCAAGCGTCTCCGCAGATGTCCACGCATGGGGCCTACCATGGAGCTTCCAATGTCGAGATCACTGGTGAGACGTCATTTGTCATTGTTCGACAGGACACCCTCTTCAGTGGCGAGTAGAAATGAACAAGGACACTGCTGGTCAGTGCACCTCGATCGCTCAAGGATGCTACCTTGATGTAGGGCGAATTACGACCATCCTCGGTCCACTATTCTCGCTTGGAGGTCTTTATGATCATACTTTTGGCAAAGCCTTATCCGAGAGAAAACTTGTCCTTGAAAGGCTGAGGAATCACTGTCCCGCGAAACTGTCAAGGCTTCGTAATTCTCATGCTTGCCAGTATACGACACAAGCACTGACAACTCTCCGAGCATCAAGGGCCGCTGATGATGGAAAGCCAAAGATCATAGCTCCGTTCATGTGGTGGATGCTCTCGCTTCGAGCGCCGTGTGGTGCCAGAGTGAGCAGTCATGTCCTTCCTTACCATTCTAATCAAAATGTACACAATGAAGTCTGTGGACTCCACCTGCCCTCCGTGCTACCACCTTGCTAAAACAACAGTCATGAATGATGATAGACTTTCGAATTGGCTGTCCTCTCAAAATCCTCAAGCCAGTGCGATAGGTCAGGACCTGCGCGCATACAAGTTCACCTGCGACGAGCCGCTGGACGACGTGCATAGCAGGCGGCATAAGAAAGTCGATCGTTGAATCGTATGAAGCATTAGGAAGCATTATTGGGTTGGAAAAGACCATCGCAACAGGGACTCATCACTAACCGATACGATAGATGGGACCCAAGATCCATCAAGAGGAACGGTAAGCATGTTGTACATCAATTGGGGAATAGCTCCTTTGTTATCGGGTACTTGAGCGACTTGGATCTAGCTCGTCGTATACGACATTCAATCCGCTCGCATTCTGTAATACCAGCGATGACCGCTTTGTGCTCCATGCTCTCGCAGTGCTTGATGCCATCGGAAGGTTCGGAGGCGTACAGCACTGTACTTCGTTGGACTATTGAAGCCTGAAGCGTATCGATGAAAAACGCGTTCACCTTCAGTGCTGTCTTCGACTCAAATACAGCAGCTTAGTGAGACCGGACCGGAGTTCTGCTCGCACCCAGCTAAGCTGCGATATTACACAGCTGATGATGGAGCCCATCACTGGTTCTTCTTGCGATCATTGTACAATACCGCAGAAAACACATTTTCGCGGAACAGGCTGAGCGACGTGAATTGTCAAGCAGGAAACAAAGGCAGCTAAAATACTAAACCCTATCCAGCACCAAGGTCACAGTCACTAATTACATTCTCCCGTCAGGCAGATACCCTTAACCGCGACGACTAGAAAGATGACCCCACACGTTCGTGTGAACTATATTCATGCAAAGAAATTGAACAGTGCACAATTAAGCTAGCGTGGCACTGGTGTTAGATCTTGCTCATAAGCGTACACCTATCCTTGAAGACAACACCTTGTTACTCTGTTTTTATGATGGCGGGGATGATCTTCTGCACCCTTGTGCTGTTACTTCTGTCAATCATTGTACGCCGAGTCTATTTCCATCCACTTTCCAAGTTTCCTGGCCATTGGTGCGCTGCAGCCAGCTCCTTGTTCGAATTCTATCACAATGTCATTCGTCGTGGACAATACGTTGAAATAGTAGATGAGATGCATAAAAGATATGGTAACGTAGCTTGTTACACGCGGTCACCATGTTGAATACTGACGTTTCACCATGACCCGTCGTACGCATTGGACCAAACAAATTACATATCAACCATCCTGAGGCACACGGCACTCTGTTTCGAGACAACGACGTTCTGAAAGACAGGGAATACTACAACGTGGGGTTTGGCTCAGCTACCGGGCTGATACCCGATGGAAACGTCCACAAGCATCGCCGTCATCACATGCTAAAGTCGCTGTCAGCACAACTCACGAAACACCTAGATAGAGCCATCTCTCTGAAGGCAATTCAGCTCTCGGCCAGGATTGATGAGCACGCCATCTCAGGAGAGCCGCTCAACCTCTCAGATGCATACAGAAGCCTTGGTCACGACATCATGTCTGCTCTGTTCTTCGGGCAGGCTGACAATCTTCTAGCGTCACCAGATTTCGCTCACGACTTACATCAGATGAGCCGAGGTCTCTTTCGATTCCTTGACGCCGTACGCCATTTCCCGTTTCTGCCGTCTGTGCTCAAGGTAGTTCCGAACGGTGCTGCGGGTATACTGGTTCCTAGCCTTCAGTACACTGCGGTAAGATATCCCCTCCATTACATTGGCAGCAGTCTCTGATTACGTGTTTAGCGCATAAAACAACGGGTTCAGAAAACATTACGAGGGCTTGACCTGAATGTGACATCGGAACCGCGTCCTGGCGTCGTGTTCGATCTAGCATGTGATGAGTCATATCACGGAGGAAACCAACAAGACATCGAAAGCGAAGCCGTGGAGACCATGCTGGGTGGTTCAGAGGCAATTGCGCATGTGTTATTACACTGCACTATCATGCTGATCCGTCATCCTGAGCACTTACGTCGGCTTAGACACGAATTCGCGATCCACGGCGTGGATCCGGTTCAGTGTCACTATGGCGCCTTGCTAAAGGTCCCCTTTCTGGTAACGACTAATGAATAGTTTTCTTGATCCGGTGTTGATTACGACTAGGTTGCACTCGTAAAAGAGACGTTAAGGTAAGTGCCTTCTCCCTGGTAACTCCTGATTATGCGGGCTGACAGAAGCGCGCAGGACCGAAATGGGTAACAAGTATCCACTTCCACGCTACACACGATCAGCCATCTATTTCAGGAACTCCATTATACCCGCAAAAGTACGTCCCGATGAGCGTCCGGTGTGACTATTTTTGCTGATGTTTCGAGACTGTTGTGAGCATGACGCCAAGACTCAGCCATGAGAATGCTGAGGTCTATCCGGATCCGTACCGATTCGATCCAGAGCGATGGCTGACATACTCCATCGCCCAGGAACGATGTTTCATGACCTTTGGTCATGGTAGCCGGACCTGCATTGGACAGGGGTAAGTTATCTACCTGTTCCTAACCTTAGTGCGGATAATGAATACTTACTCTCAGCAGGGTTGCTTTGCGAGTGGTGTATCGTACTATCGCGCAATTGGCGAGCAGATTCGATTTTGTAATCCCCAAGGGCAGTCTCGAGGTTTGGCTGAACAAAGGATCGTTGGAGTTTTTCCCACACAAATCGTCCCAGGCGGTGGAAGTGTTGGTGGAAGCGCACCACACCTAGCATATGCTGCTTTGCGAGCTGCGATGCGACTCCGCGAAATAGTTTGTTCTATTTTGGTTCGGCGCCCTACCTCTGGGTGGTTTCTTAGATCTCGGATTTCTCATCGACGCATATTCCTTATGGCTATTACACATTATACGTTCTATTACGTTTTGACGCAACAAGCTACCTTGGTCAACATGCCAAAGACACGCTGTATTGTAGAAACTCCACATAACCTGGCAGCTCCGGCTGTGCGTTCAGAATCAACACAGAAGCTGCCCATATATTTGCAACACTCAAATGAAGATTACCAAACCAGTAGTTTAGCATCAAATGCTCAGTTCCATAGCCAGCAAGCGCGTAATGCAGTGAACTCCCTGCAAGGTCGCGGCCCCGTACCAGAGCCCGCCGCCCACCAACGAGCTGGTCACAGGTATACAGCCCGCGTACGACGTACGACTGACAACTGTGCAGGACCACAATCACAGATCAAATGTGACCCGGCCATGTACACTCACATACGCCCTGTCTGTTATGGACCTATCATCGCGAGCCTCAATCTGAGGGAAGCATTGAGACAGCGCTGGCCTAGCGTCAGTCGCTGGTTCGGCGTTGCAGGAGAAGCTTGCAGACATACCGCATTTAATAGGCCCCCTTGGTATCTTGATCGAGAGCATATTTGTACGTATGTTATTGAACAGGCTAATGGACGCTTCTCAAAACTCTGGGCATCTGCTCCAGACCGGACACTGCTCGGTACACACACTCTCGCCATTCTTGAAAATGCGTGAACATCTATTTGATCGAACATGGTAGCGTGCTATATCATAGGGCTCCATATCTAGATAACTTAGTACTCTTCTAGCAAATCACCGAGTGCGATTCAACGCTGCCGCTTGGCTCCTGGTTCTCGGACGAGATGAGTGTCGCGGCGCGACGTCCCTCTTGCTATGTCTTTTGATCGTCGAAGCTCTAACGTGTGTCAATATATATACCATGCCTGGACGTAATGGGCTGAATATTGACTTTGCTTTGATCACGGATTTTCTTTCATTCGTGCAATCAGGGAACGGTGGGGACCGTTTACCCTTGCGCGAAGTTATGGGGGTATTGGGACCTCTTCCGGCATGTTGCGTCGCCGAGGATCTCATCAACTGCCTGCACTGACGAGTTCCAATGAGCTTTCTCAGTCTTGGTGTCTGCAGCTTCGGACTGGATTCTACCACCGGTTGCATTGCCGGTGGACTGGTGCTGGAGATCTCTGGTGCGTCATCCAGGCTTTGGTTGACGAATCGCGTGCTTTGGCTCGCAGTACTCGTGAAGTATTCTTCCAGGCTACTTCTGAGATCATTATAGTTCTGGAGATGTTGCGCTGTTGTCTGGGAATGCCTAACTTCTACAAGCTCTCGTAGCTCCGTCTTCCACGCTTCAAGGCTAGATGTGAGCTTTGCTTGCCCGGTCGAGTGGCCATTGGTGACGATGTCCTCCAGTCTGCTCATGCGTTGGTCGAAGGATTGATCGCGTTGGCTCGTGGCGCTTTCAAAAAGATCTGCTGTCTGAGATTGCTTGGCCTCCACAAGCTCTCGTAGCTCCGTCTTCCACGCTTCAAGGCTGGATGTGAGCTTTGCTTGCCCGGTCGAGTGGTTATTAGTGGCGACGTTTTCCAGTCTTTCCATGCGTTAGTGGAAAGAAAGATTGGTTTGGCGAGTAAAGCTCTGTAAGCATGCTTCCACAATTTTTTGGAGACGCTGGATGTCCTGAGAGTGCTGCTGCGCTGTCTCAGAAAGACCGCTTTTGATGAGTTCGTCCAAAGGTGCTTTGATTTGATGCTGGATGACAGCTTCCAAGTATTTCCGCATCTCCTGAATGCTCCGATGATTCCTCTGACAGTTTTCGTTGCAAGTCTTTAGGATGTTTGCGCATGCCGCATTTCCCGCGGAGTATATATCCTTAGTGATCTGGTCTGCCACGCAGCGCAGTGATCCATGAACAGCGCAGCATGATTGCGGCCGAAGATGAGTGGGTGTGGGTAGCGGTAAGACAGGATAAGCTTGAATTGGCTGTCGCTGCATCGTACGGTTTATGCAAAGATGGCGACAGTTCTGCGCAGGTGGTATGCGTGAGGAGTACGACGCATTCAGAGATGCCATATTTTCTATCGTCAGCCTCTGCCACTGCTTGGTAATTTGAACGAATCTACTGTTTGCTGCTGACGTCCTCGCACGACCCGTCCCTTGCGTGGCGGCCGGGAAAGAAGGAGGAGGCTTACTTCGGTATTGCCCAGCTCGCGTCGCGTAATTACAAACGTGTCCTCGCCATGAGTAATGGGCTAATCCCTGCAGGTGTAGCTAAAATCAGAGGCGACAAAGTGGCCGGTTCAAGCGCCAAGGGCGGTCGACTGGGGGTGTCACTTCCTCAACCCAAAGCCTGGGACTGCAGGGTAGCTCTTGCCAGGCGTCCACCCCTGCCGCCACACAGATGCATTAAGCAAGCCCGAGCTGCGTCGCACATCCTCAACTATTGGAACATGCGATGCCCTCTCAGCAACGTGAGGCCTAGTTGAGCGCGTGCGCACTGGGACCGTAACACTCGTCTGTTTCTCAATCTGATCCCCGTGATGATGCGGGAATTATGACACGCCCAAAGTGCACCTCACGCGGCAAACTGAACATCATGTGACCCTGCTGAGGCAGAGAACCCTTCAGGATGCTTGTCGCATGCAGACATTCTTCATGTCCCTCTTCACACACATTCCGTGTTCAATTTGGCTGATCTCGATTTTCGCATGAGTCATGGTCGGTACCTCTGAGCCATCCCTGAACTTGAGATCAAAAGGCAGGGTCCCTTAATTTTGGTGTTCCTTCCTGGGCGCTAGAGCCCCGCTTGCGACAGGGGGCTTCTTCCTACGGACATGGGGTGCACGTTAGGAAAAAGAAGGGTTGTCTGCAGTTCGCAGACCCTGGCTGCGACCAGTTGCACCCCTGACGTGTAATAAAGGAAAATGCCACGATGAACATCAAAGGCGCTATATTTGACAGCTATGACGTAGCCAAGCTTGTAAGAAATCCACGAAGTCCTCAGATTCGCTCTACCGAATTACAAGAAGTACAACACTCGGTAGAAAGGCCTTGTTAGCACGGTTCCAATTGATTCGGATAGAGATGCAAGCGAGCCGCTCGAGGGTGTTGGCGTGGTGCAGTCATTGGGTCAGCGTCCACAAGTCAGGCGAACGTGCGGCGCGGTTCGCGCTGTTTCAGCCCGTGTCCTTCCCGCAGTCACTCTGTATCATCGTTCACGAGCACGTGCAGCCTTGCGGAGAAGATTTTGAGGGTGGTATTCAGTGGTTGCGGCATCTCTGACTGCAGCTTTGTTGACGTGCGCATCGCACAACAGGCAGCGATGTTTGCATTCCGTTGATCGTGCGCCGCATCTACTTGTCGAAGCAGGTACAAGCAGCAGCTGCTAGTGATCATATATAGGACCTTACATAGAAGCGCACTTCTTCTGAGTATCGCACAAGCCCAAGACATCTTACACGTGGGTCCATCACGCTTTGGGTGCACAACAGTGTAGGGAAAGTGATCACTGTGAGCCATATTAAGCAGATGGATAGAATCACACTCGTCATAATAAATATTCACAACGAGACTGGCCTCCCAAACATCGAATAGGAGGCGTCATGGCGTCGCCGCGAGAGATGTTCAGTTCCAGAGCCAGTTTAAGAGCTGAGCGACCGAAACAGAGAACTTTTCGAAGCGGAAAACGTCGAGGCAAGTGTGTACCATTCAACTGCAGTCGTTGAATGCAGAATCAACTCGCAGTGCCTTGCCGTGCAAGGTAAGATGGATTCAGAAGTTGTAGAACAGCGTTAGAGTACAACAATAAAGCAGTCTCCGAGCGCTTACGTATAACCCAAGCAGGAAACAAATGGACTCAACCTCATTAATCAATCAGACAACACGCCGAACCAGTACTAACGCCGGCTGCTCGCTGATTGACCAAAGCGTCCGCATCCACAGATTCGCTACCCATCTGGTCCAAAGACATATTCAGAAATAATGCCAATCACTGACGCAGTTTACTGAGAAAACTGGGTCGTGGAACGTGATTTCTGCCAGAGCTCTCGACTTTTGGTGATGGGCGCTCAAACTCGGTTTTCGCCGTAATTTTGCCAAAAATTGTAGTTCCACCTGTTGCGAACATCTCCTCTTGCACAGGGATGAACCTAACGAACCCTCGATCCGATGGTACCTTTATCAAACTTGCTAGACTCCTTTGGATTGAAAAAGCGTTACGTCTGTTTATTGTTGGCCCCAGCTGCATGGGCAGTGTAGAGATCGTAAGCAAATAAGTATGCTCTAGAGATCCGCCCAGTCGTAGATATGACGGTCTTGTAACTGATAGCACGACAGAAGTCTCCTCCTTCTGATAGAGTGTCGAGATACATTGAGAAAGCTTGTCGACGACCTCTTCTCGGATCTGTGTCCTGATCAATACGGAAAACCTAACGCTTATGAAGGACCCTGCCTTACAACAAAGTTGACACTTAGTTCCGCAAGAACGGGTGCCCCTCTCGTCACGCGTTCACGGATCAACCTCGACGGTGTGGGGTTCTCCAGAGAATAGAATGACCTTCGCGTTGGGGATCGTTTAGATGTCTCTGAGACTTCCATCTCGCTTACGTTGACTTCCACGCTGTCTCGCAGTGATTGAAGAAGTTACAAATGAAGTAGGAAGCTCCGGGGGAGCGTGGACGCGTAAGACTATTTATCTGTGAGTGGCATTTCCACTTTCAATGAGCCGTGTGGACACGAAGCTCTCATGAATTCTTACATGTATCTTTGGAGTGGAGCAGCGATGTATGCTCGTGATGTACAGGTTTAGTGCACAGCCGTCGCTTTAAGTTGAAGTCTTTGCTGCGTGCACGATCTGTTGGAGTGACATACTACAAGGTCAACATCACAAGAGAGACACTATATCAGCTTGGCATCGTCAATGCACATGCAGAACATCCGAGGGATGGGTGATACCCAGGGTGGCACGATTTAGCCGCTTCACGGGCCAAGAAACAGGGATCATGCGCTATTGTTGGCGAGGTTTCCTTACGCCACATCTCTACGTGCGGATCATTTGAGGTGTGCGAGGACGACGTTATGTGGCATGGCGATGGGATCTGTGCTTCTTGATGGAAGTATTATTGGAATTATCGACTGACCCTGGGAGCTTTCGGCTCCTGGGTCCATGCGCGAACGACTAAGAAAAAGTGTTCTGCCCAGCCCACGCGGAAGCGGCAAAATTACCCGCATCAGCCCAAGCGTGGCGTTTAGACCGACCGTACTAGCGTCGTTCGCGTGAACGAGCATACCAGGGGTCTACCCATCTCGTGCTTCCCGGGGCTGTGAGTTAGCGGGATCTAGTCTCCCACAGGCACAACCGTATCTATGAACAATGCTACTGGGTTTGCGGATAAGGAATATAGATTAAAATCGTAATGAAGTAGCGTAATTACCCCCGGTAGTGATGGCTTTGGTCATCCCCGCATGGTGCGGCGTGTAGCGGGAGCTGCGAGCTGGTCGTACGTGCATGCGCCAGGCCGCCTCACGCGAGTTCTGGAGGTCTCCGCGCAGCATGCAGAGCTTTCGCCCTCATGGATGCCTCGCCTTTTGCACAGACCCTTCTCCCGTGGGGTTTTTGGAGTTGCAAATTTGTGTGGGCAAGAGTCTGACGCTCGCCAGCTCTCGTGTGTGAACACTCGAGTGTAACAAGCGGTCGACTGACTCACAAAATTCCTCACGGAGACGAAGCTCTGTCAGTAGATGGCATGGGGAATCTGAAGTAGAGCAGTTCAGTGGCCGCGCGCTTGTTGAAATCAATGACTAATGCGCGGTCTTTGAAACGCCATGCGAATAGATGAATCATGTGTGTGATACCATGGACACGATACACGCGCAACCACCATCACCGGGTTTCTCACAGCAAGACCCGTTGCAAGTGTGCGAAGCGTGTGTGGCTGATGCATTGGCACAGCACCACGGTTCGCTATCTGACGTGGATGTGGATAGAGCAAAGGGCGCTGTCGTGAGCTTAGCACACCGCTATTTCAGACCTTTCCTGACTCACTACTGCCTTCAGCGTACTGAAAAACTCGTAAAGTGGATCCAACCGAAGCGAGACCCATCGTACCGAAGTACTCACATCCCTTTTTGCGCACTACACCCACCTATCATTTCATATTGCTTCTGAAAATCTCTCAAGTCTTTTCAGTCTTCCAATGGCTACTTGAAACCAAATCGAATCAAAAATTACATTGCCTAAGCATGTCTGCCCGGCCGTCGATTGCAAGTCGCTTTTACGCACGCCTTGCAGTCTACCCCTATTAACCGCAAATAAGAACTTTTGATGTGTACAAACTGACTGTATGGAGCGAAGGGACATTTCCCCTTGCTCAGATGTCATGGTAACGTTCTCATGGCGCGATGGTGTCGACTTTGCCCCTTATTACAGAAGCTTACTGACATCAATGGTTGTTACGGCCCGCCGTATAGTTTCCTTACCGTACATAATCTAACTCGATATAGTACGGTAGCACCGCCACAACACTGTCGCCCAGTGTAAGCTGCTGACAAGCTTCTCTGGGCTGATGCTTCGTGGGCACTGCACGATGCCAAGGTGACGGAGGCTCTCTGGTATCAAATTCAAGGACACAATTGCTCGCTGCTTGTCAGAGCAAGTCTGCTCCTGAATGTTGATCAATAAGAATCTTTGTTTGGCTACGGATGAAGCACGGAAACTGGCTAGCCTGCAACATTGGTAATCACATTCCGCTTTGTTTGCGAAAACACTCCGGACCTTATTTTGAAGAGAACCGCGGATTGTACAAAACACAATGTTAAGAAGAATCAAAAGAGAGATACAATGTTATTCAGCTAGCTCGAGTATAGACACAGCTCCCGTCCCATGGCCAAAAACAACCATGCTTCGATGTGTAGCTAGGATATACGGTCGATGGCCAGGAGGAAGCCAGATAAAGTCATCCTCTCCACGCAGGACCCAGTTTCCTCTGACTGACACCTCAGACATCAGTTCAGCTGTGGCACACTGCTCGTTGCGGACAAGCAGGGTAGGGTATGTGCCACGATTGGTGATCAGGCGTGATGAGTCGTGAGAGAAGTTCAGCGAGTCAATGTAGCCGTGTACCTGAACTGTGCGAAGCTCATTGCCTGTGCCTGCGTCCCACAGCTTGACTGTCTTGTCACCAGATGCCGACGCCACCGTCTTGCCGTCTGGCGAGAACACTATCGCGTTGACCGAGTCTGTGTGTCCGACAAGCGTGTGCTGCTCGAGGCCAGTGCCAGCGTCCGACAGCTGGACTGTGTTGTCGTCAGATGCCGACGCCACCATCTTGCCGTCCGGCGAGAACACTACAGCGTAGACCCCGCCCGTGTGTTCGACAAGCGTGTGCTGCTCAACGCCAGTGCCAGCGTCCCACAGCTTGACTGTGTGGTCGTCAGAGGCCGACGCCACCGTCCTGCCGTCTGGCGAGAACACTACTGCGTTGACCGAGGCTGTGTGTCCGACAAGTGTGTACTTCTCAGTGCCCGTGCCTGCATCCCATAGCTTCACTGTGTAGTCGTAACCCGCCGACGCCACCGTCTGGCCGTCTGGCGAGAACACCACAGCATAGACCCCGCCCGTGTGTTCGACAAGCGTGCGCTGCTCGAGGCCAGTGCCAGCGTCCCACAGCTTCACTGTCTTGTCGTGAGATGCCGACGCCACTGTCTTGCCGTCTGGCGAGAACACCACCGCCCTGACTGGGCCTGTGTGTCCGACAAGCGTGCGCTGCTCAGTGCCAGTGCTTGCGTCCCACAGCTTGACTGTGTGGTCGTCAGATGCCGACGCCACCGTCTTGCCGTCTGGCGAGAACACTATCGCGTTGACCGAGTCTGTGTGTCCGACAAGCGTGTGCTGCTCGAGGCCAGTGCCAGCGTCCGACAGCTGGACTGTGTTGTCGTCAGATGCCGACGCCACCATCTTGCCGTCTGGCGAGAACACTACCGCCCTGACCCAGCTTGTGTGTCCGACAAGCGTGTGCTTCTCAGTGCCCGTGCCAGCGTCCCACAGCTTGACTGTGCTGTCATTAGATCCCGATGCCACCGTCTTGCCGTCTGGCGAGAACGCTACCGCCTCGACCCGGCTCGTGTGCCCCTCTAACGTCTGCAGTAGTGCATTCCACTCCCATTCAACTTGAGGCGATCTCTTGATACATGCTGGTATATCATTCGCGAAACGCTGCTTGACTACGCTGTTGGTCGGTGTGAACATGAGCGTGCTGTAGTATACCTGCAAAGGGGCTTGCTCGACTGCTGCTCGCCCGTACAGCGCAAATCGTTTCATGTCATGAACGAATGCGTGCAATTGTGTGGAGTCTTTGTCCTGCGCGGTCATTATCGTCTGATCGACGCTTTTCTAGGAGACACTTACCGATACAATCGATTCTAGTAGGCTGATTGCATGTATCCCCTCGGACACCTTTCCTAGCCAGCCCAACGCCTCGAGCCAGTGCAGAAAATGTTCTATCAAAAATTCAAGCACCTGCTGAGCGTTGCAAAGCTGCATGCCGGCTTTCGCTACGTGCTGGATCCAGTTGATGCAGGCGTATTGCAACTCTGACCTGATGCGCTGCGCAATACGGTCCTTCCCCACTTTTGCTGCTAGCGTACCGGGAGCCTTCATGCCGCACATGTCCTGCTTGAGCCTGCTCGACATCAGCTCGATGCAGTTGCTGGCCAAAGTCGCGTGCGCTTGCTTCTCGTCCACGTGGAATTTCTCATGAGCGCATCTGTCCTTGCTGAACAGAAAGTCACGAAACGAAGGGTGATGCAGACGGAGCGTTTGGTCCTGGCCTTTTGGTATGTCAAGGATGGCGTGTAACGACTTCAGCATCTGTTTGAGTCGCTGCTCCGGAATATGTATGAGCTTGCTCAACGACAATGTGGATAGAGGCGACAACAGAGCGGCAATACTTCCGAGGATCTGCCGCATCAGGCTGTGATACTTAGCTAGCTCGCACGGAGTACAGCTGCTCGGAACAGACTTCTGCATAACCGTCAGGTACAGCTGGTCAAGGTGTCGTTCAGGGCCAGCTGCGCTATCACAATCGCTCCCGTCAGCAAGCATGTCCAACCGATCTTCTGCGAACGTGCCTTCGCTAATGAAACGGCATGCTGTTGCAGCCCAGATGAACAAGCCGCTCGCGCGTCGGACCAAATTTTCAATGACTTCTGCGCCCAGCCAGCCTGGCTCCTGATAATGCTGTCGTCCGATTTGATCGAGCTCATGTTTCAGAAACAGCCGGATGTCGTGGTTAATGGTGGGCGGCGATACCTGGTGCAACACAAAGCCCTGCCGCTTCGCGTCCGGCACTTGGTCCAGACCGTACTGGATATGCACCTCAGGCCTGCTTGTGAGGAACACCCGCAGCTGCACACGCTTCAACGACCCAGACATCGCCAAAAGCTGCACAACGAGCTGTGCATCGGTGCTGCCTTCACACTCGTCCAGGGCGTCGACTATCAAAACAAAGGTCGCTGGCTTCTCCAGCTTCGACAGTGGCTCGAGGACGAGGTACTGCCACTGGTCGCGCAGCGACTGGCTGGCAATCTCGGGACGTTGTATGATGGCATTGCTTATGTGACGGTGGACGCCAGGCACGCTTCGCGCAAGCTGCACCGCAATGCTGGTGACGAACTTGACTGCCCGACCAGCGTCGCCGCCGCCCTTGGAGAAGAAGAAGCTGGCACCGAGCTGTTGCTTTGCACGAGACAAGAGCGCAACTGAGCGAGCGACTGTTGTTTTGCCGGTGCCGGCTAGGCCACTCAGCCAGAAGATATGTTGTTCGCCGTCCCCATTAGCCCACATATATATCATGTTCAGCAGATCGACGCGAGTGTTGGGGAGGCAGGCGTCCTCATGCTGAGACGTGTTCGAGTTGAAAGGCGCATCGGCGGCGTACGGAAGGCGAGCGATAAAGTCCTCTATGATCTCACAATATCAGCGAAGAGACCAATTTCGTTACAGCCAGAGATGAGCCGAGCTGAACCACTTACCACCTTGAATTTCCTTCTGCAGCCTCGTGAAGGCTCTGTCCACTCCCTCGCCATAGTTTGGCACCATGCTGACACCGAAGAGGCCAAGAAGGCAGTACGCTCGGTCCTCGCTATGCTTCGTCTCACGACCTTCCGCCCAGAACATCCGCTCGTCAACACCAAACTCGTCCAGAGGAGTGTTGCGAAGGGCAGAAAGCGGGATCTGGGTGACCTCATGCAGCAGTTGCTCTAAAGACTTCTTGTCGCCTAGCTGGGTGCCGTGCAGATCGAAGAACTCTACTGATCGAGGCGCGAGCAGCTCTTGTAGCGTCCAACCGCGTCTGAACCATCGGCTGCTGCCAAACGCTGGTTCCCAAGGTCGCGACGACTCATGGGTGCTTGCACTAGCCCTTGCTGTAACGTCTGCAAGATACACATAGCATCTCACTGCCCCGCCGTACCAGCGGAACATGGACGTGATGGCTTTCGAAAGCTCGGCGCTGCTGCTCTTGTCGATGCAGCAGGTGTCCATCCAGAAGTAGCGCAGGCCATCCTTCTCAACCTGCTCACCACAAAAGCGCAGCTTCTTGTATCCTAGTTTCGTGTGTCCTGATCCCGATTGCAAATCTGCAAAGTTCACTTCCTCATCGTCTTTACCCCATGTATGCGACAGGATTGCGTATGGGTGGGACGAGAGCTCGTCGTCGGTGAGGTCCTCGGTCAGGCAGAAGCCGCCGCTCTGATCGGACTGCAAAAGCCGCATCGTACGACACAGGCATCGCGGGCCTTCAAGGCACGACGCATACGTCTCAAGAGACCCAGGTAAAGTGGATCCAACCGTAGCGAGACCCTTCGTACCGCAACACCAATTTCGATGATATGCTATTTGCGACCACCACAACATCTCGATCCATCAAGCATCTTGTGATTTGTTTCATTAGGTTTGTAGGCTTCGTTCCGTGTCATAGGCTTCAAAATAAACCACCAGCAACATGGTCGTTTGGGCCATGCAATCTATGTGACCCTTATTGCAGACACTCTTTGACCGTAGCCTGGCATTCATCCAGGGATGTTTCCATGCTCATGCCATCTTTCTAGCACTCAGCTATCGCTTGCGACCCTGTATCAGATCTTCTCCATCGGCGCGCTCTCAAAACAACAAAATTAGGCTGTTTGCCGCAAAGCTGACCGACACGAATGGCTTGAACGGCCCGCCGTAGACGTTGCTTACATAATGTTCGTGTATCGATCACTAGCCACCGCACCGCCACAGCGCAGCTGCTAAGCTTTCGTTTCGTCGTCAGCTGACAAGCTCTTCGGCTGACACGCTTTCTGCTTACATGGTCTCATTATGCGCTTAACGCGCTCGTGCAGATATCGTCATCTTGGCCATAATCATTGCAGCAGTTGCGAACCAAACAGGAAGTTCCATAATGTCAAGATGAGGCTCAGATTTGTCTATGTTCTACCCGCATGCGTCTAAGTAGCGCCAATCAAATCCCTGAACTCCGCTGCGATAGGTCATTCGAATCGCAAGACAGAGCAATAACCCGTCAGTCCAGATATTTCAATCTCACGTTCGCCTTCCTTGAACTCCTTAGACTGCGCGCTCCCGCTGCTTTCGATCGCCAGTAAAGGGGTCTTCTGCTTACGCTTTCCTCCTCTGCCGCCTTTGGGCCGGGCTTCTGCTTTGTCGCGCTTCTCCTGTGCTGCCACGATGTCCGCATACTCCATCATCTTCGCTCTCCCGACAATCGTGTTCTTCACCGACTGCCGTGTTCTGCTCTCGTTGTTCTGGTCGAGGAGAACCCTGTTGTCGTTGAACAAGAGGTTGCGCTCGGCAAAAGCCAACTCGGCGGCGTTAGCCAGCTTCTGCACTAGCACTGCGTTAGTGTCCGCGGCAGCGCGGGCGCTCTTCTCGACCCGTTGGCGCAGAGACAGCAAGGCATCCATGGTCACGGGTGTGACTGGCGTCTGGACCGGCCCGTCTTGTGAGCTGCTCGTCGCAACCTTGTCGATCTTCAGGGGCTCGGCCCGTGCGATCTGCGGCTTCTGCATGTCCCGCAGCACCCTGTCCGGCCTGAGTGGGTAAAGACCCGCACCCTTCCACGCGCCTCGGATGTTGCGGGGCGTGAACGCTATCTCACGTGCGCGGCTGTATAGGGATGTGAAGTGCTCCTTGCCGATCGTGTTCGCTCCTCCACGGTACAGCCGCTCCACTTGCTCACGGTACGCTGTTTTGAGCGGGCCGAACACGCCCACATCACAAGGCTGCAGTTTGTGCGAGGTGTGGGACGGCAGCCGGCACAAGACGATGTTGTTCTCGTAGCAGAACTTCAGCACCTCCAGCGATTCATGTGTTCCAAAACCATCCCAGATCAACACTCGCGGCTTCTTGCCTGCTCGCGCCTTGGTGTGAGGGTCAAACACACGCTGTAGCCAGTACAGGCTGATCTGGGAGTCGGTATACCCTGTGCTCGAGCAGGCAAAGTGCCAGCCGGGCGTGGGGTGGGTAGTCCAATTGCTCCGATGCGTCACGGCGGGCCAGATGATGAGCGGAAAGAGATACCTACCGTCTGCTGAGATGCACTCGATCGCCGTGATGAGCGTACGCTTGACGCCCGCGCCTCTATAGTCACGCATATCGTCTTTACCTACCAGCACCTTGAGCGAAGCCAGCGAGCTCAGAAGCACCCCTGTCTCGTCCATGTTGTACACGTTCTCCGGCACGATATCTGGGGCATCTAGCTGCTTTCCGATCAAGTCAAACCACTCTGTCACCTTTTCGTAGATGTGCTTGTCGTGTCGACTCCAATCTAGCGCTTTCACTATCCGCGCCGTTATCTCCGGGTGTCGCTTGTAGAAGCCTTGCGGCCAGTTCTTGTTCGGCGGCTTCAGCTCTTCGTCAGCTGCAGGGGCTTGGAAGCGAGAGGAGCGTTGGCGTCTGATCGTGTATGCGATGGAGCGCAGGTCTTTGGGGGTTCTAGGGTTGCCACTGATGCACGCGTGCAGAAGGTAAGCTGCCAAAGCCTTCTCCTCGGCTGGTGTGAGGTACTGCTGCTGCTGTGCCTTCTGCGCTCTCGTCTTTCTCCCGTTCTTACGGTGGTAATAGGTGGATGCAGGCACCTCGTCTCGTGTGGATAACAGAGGATGCACCTCAAACCCCGTGTGCTCTATCAGCTCTGTCAGTGCCTTTGTGACTATACCTGCGTCCCGACTGCTCTGCATGATAGCTGGAATGTTGCTGTGAGCGCTGGAAGGACGAACGCGCTGGACGGGATGTCGCGTTGCGAGAGCGCCAATGCGGCCACGTCAGCCGTTTGCCAAAAATAGCAGGCGCTGAGTCAACCCCGATCCCATGATTGGCGGTGCCCGCTTCCAGCTCCTGCGCAGTAATCACGTTGCCAGAGCCGCCGGCCGCTGCTGTTTGCTCGCCAGCCACCGCTGCCTACCTTGGCCTGCCGCGATGCAGGCTCTCTGCTTGATACCTGGGCCTATTTAGACGTGAGCGTCCTGCTTTGAGGGCTCGCGATGCCTGCGTCGCACGATGCGGCTCTTGCATTTTGATCGGAATGGTAGCCTCTGCCTGACCAAGGATCTCAGCGACGACGAGCTCTTGTCCTACCCGTACGCTATCCTCTCGCATACCTGGGATGAAGATGACGGAGAAGTGAGCTTCGCGGACCTGAATCGAGGCTTAGGGTCGACGAAAGTGGGATACAAGAAGCTGCGCTTTTGTGGCGAGCAGGCTGCGAACGATGGCCTGTGGTACTTCTGGGTAGACACCTGCTGCATCGACAAGAGCAGCAGCGCCGAGCTCTCAAAAGCCATCACGTCCATGTTCCGCTGGTACGGCGGGGCAGTGAGATGCTACGTGTATCTTAAAGATGTGCCAGCAAAGGCTAGTGAGAGCAACGATGACTCGTCGCGACCTTGGGAACCAGCGTTTCGCAGCAGCCGATGGTTCAGACGCGGTTGGACGCTGCAAGAGCTGCTCGCGCCTCGGTCAGTCGAGTTCTTCGATCTGCACGGCACACGGCTGGGCGATAAGCAGTCTTTAGAGCAACTGCTGCATGAAGTCACCCAGATCCCACTCCCTGCTCTTCGCAACGCTCCTCTGGACGAGTTTGGTGTTGACGAGCGGATGTCCTGGGCGAAACACCGTAAGACGAAGCACGGTGAGGACCGAGCGTACTGTCTTCTGGGCCTCTTCGGTGTCAGCATGGTGCCAAACTATGGCGAGGGAGTGGACAGAGCCTTCACGAGGCTGCAAAAGGAGATCCAGGGCGGTAGGTGATCTAGCTCGAGTCAAGTCTTGTGGGTGCAATAAAGTAAATACCTTCGCTGACACTATGAGATCACAGAGGACTTTATCGCTCGCCTTCCGTACGCCACCGATGCGCCGTTCAACTCGAGCACATCCCAGCATGAGGCGGCCTGCCTCCCCAACACCCGTGTCGATCTGTTGAAGACAATATATGAATGGGCAGACGGGGACAGCGAAGAACACATTTTCTGGTTGAGTGGCCTGGCGGGCACTGGCAAAACAACGGTTGCACGCTCAGTTGCGATGTTGTATCATACAAAGCAGCGTCTTGGTGCCAGCTTCTTCTTCTCTAGAGGCGGCGGCGACGCTGGTCGGGCAGGCAAGTTCGTCACCAGCATTGCAGTGCAGCTTGCGCGGAGTGTGCCTGGCGTTCACCGTCACATAAGCAATGCCATCATACAGCGCCCCGAGATCGCCAGCCAGTCGCTGCGCGACCAGTGGAAGTACCTTTTCCTCGAGCCACTGTCGAAGTTGGAGAAGCCAGCAAGCTTTGTTTTGATAGTCGACGCCCTGGACGAGTGTGAAGGCATCGATGATGCACAGCTCATCGTGCAGCTTTTGGCGATGTGTGGGTCGTTGAAGCACGTACGGCTGCGAGCGTTCCTCACAAGTAGGCCTGAGGTGCATATTCAGTACGGGCTGGACCAGGTTCCGGACGCGAAGCGGCGGGGCTTTGTGCTGCACCGAATCTCGCCGTCCACCATCAATCACGACATCGGACTCTTTCTGAAATACAAGCTCGATCTGATCGGGCGAGAGGATGGCGAGGATCCAGGCTGGCCGGGTGCAGAAGTCATCGAGGGCTTGGTCCGAAGTGCTAGCGGCTTGTTCATCTGGGCTGCAACAGCATGCCGCTTCATCGGCGAAGGCTTGTTTGCGGAAAGCCGACTGCACATGCTTGCTGACGGCAGCGATCATGAGAGCGCAACTGGTCCTGAGGGACACCTGAATCAGTTGTACCTGACGGTGCTGCAAAAGTCCGTCCAGAACAGCTATACGGCCACGGAGCTAGCCAAGTATCACGGTCTGATGCGGCAGATTCTCGGCAGTATCGTCGCTCTGTCCTCGCCTCTGTCGGTCCTATCGTTGAGTGCTCTTATACTGATCCCGGAGCAGCGAGTCAATCGGATGCTGAAGTGGTTGCACGCCATCCTCGACATACCAAAAGGCCAGGACCAACCGCTTCGTCTGCATCACCCTCATTTCGAGACTTCCTCTTCAGCAAGGACAGATGTGCTGACGAGAAATTTTACGTGGGCGAGAAGCAAGCGCACACGACTTTGGCCAGCAACTGCATCGAGCTGATGTCGAGCAGGCTCAAGCAGGACATGTGCGGCATGAAGGCGCCTGGCACGCTGGCGGCAGAGGTGGAGAAAGATCGTATTGTGCAGTGCATCAGATCGGAGGTGCAATACGCCTGCGTCAACTGGATTCAACACCTCACGAAAGCCGGCATGCAGCTTTGCGACGGTGATCAGGTGCACATTTTTCTGAAAAATCACTTTCTACACTGGCTCGAGGTGTTGGGCTGGCTAGGGAAGGTGTCCGAAGGGATACATGCTATCAGCCTACTTGAGTCGGTTGCATCGGTGAGTGTCTCCTTGAAAAGTGTTGATCAGATGATAACGACCGCGCAGGATAAACACTCTCCACAGTTGCACGCATTTGTTCATGACATGAAACGATTCGCGTTGTACGGCCGAGCAGCCGTCGAGCAAGCCCCCTTGCAGGTATACTACAGCACACTCATGTTTGCGCCAAGCAATAGCGCAGTCAAGCAGCGATTTGCCAATGACTTGCCAGCATGTATCAAGAGACCGCCTCAAGTTGAACGAGAGTGGAATGCACTGCTGCAGACTCTAGAAGGACACACAGACTGGGTCAACGCGGTAGTGTTCTCGCCAGACGGCAAGACGGTGGCGTCGGCATCTAGCGACCATACGGTCACGCTGTGGGATGCTGGCACTGGCACTAGACAGCACACGCTTGTCGGACACACAGGCCCAGTCATGGCGGTAGTGTTCTCGCCAGACGGCAAGACGGTGGCGTCGGCATCTAGCGACCATACGGTCACGCTGTGGGACGCTGGCACTGGCACTGAGCAGCACACGCTTCGCGGACACACAGGCTCGGTCATGGCGGTAGTGTTCTCGCCAGACGGCAAGACG
>SWKW01000128.1:0-64816 GCA_011058865.1 Didymella keratinophila | reverse complement strand
GGTCAGCTGTGGGATGCTGGCACTGGCACTAGACAGCACACGCTTGTCGGACACACAGGCCCAGTCATGGCGGTAGTGTTCTCGCCAGACGGCAAGACAGTGGCGTCGGCATCTAGCGACAAGACAGTCAAGCTGTGGGACGCAGGCACTGGCGCCAAGCAGCACACGCTTGTCGGACACACAAACAGGGTCAGCGCGGTAGTGTTCTCGCCAGACGGCAAGACGGTGGCGTCGGCATCTGGCGACAAGACAGTCAAGCTGTGGGACGCAGGCACAGGCGCTGAGCTTCGCACACTTCAGGTATATGGCTACGTTGACTCGCTGGAATACTCTCACGACTCATCCCGCCTCATCACCAATAATGGCACATACCCTACCCTGCTTATCTGCAACGAGCAGTACACTACCGCTGAACCGATGTCTGCGGTGTCAGTTAGAAGAAACTGGGTCCTACGTGGAGAGGACAACTTTATCTGGCTTCCTCCTGGCCATCGACCGTATATCCTGGCTACATATCGAAGCATGGCTGTTTTTGGCTATGAAACGGGAGCTGTGTCTATACTTGAGCTAGCTGAATAACATTGCATCTCTCTTTTGATTCTTCCTACCACTGTGTTTTGTACGATCCGCGTTTCAAATTTGAACAAGGTCCAGACTGCTATTGCAGTCAAATCAAATTTGATCAATTATGAATGTTGTAGGCCGACCAATTTTCGTGGTCTGTTAGTAGTCAAGCAAAGGTTTTTATTGATTAACATTCAGGAGCAGAATTGCTCGGACAAGCAGTGAACAATTGTGTCACTGAAGTCGATACCAGAGAGCCTCCGTCACCTTGGCATCGTGCAGTGCCTACGAAACGTCAGCACAGAGAAGCTTGTTAGCAGCTGACATTAGGCGACAATGTTGTGGCGGTGCTACCGTTCTAAATTGAGTTAGATTGTGTAAGTAAATTATACGGCGGGCCGTACCAACCATTGATGTCAGTAAGCTTCTGTAATAAGGGGCAAAGTCGACATCATCGCGCCATGAGAACGTTACTATGACATCTGAGCAGGGAGGAGTGTCCCTTCACTCCACGCAGTCAATCTGTGCACATAAAAAGTGCTCATTAGCGGTTCGTAAGGGTAGACCGCAGGGTGTGCAGAAAGGGTACTTGCAACGGACAGCCATGCAGGCATGTTTAGGCGATGTAATTTTTGGTTCAGGATGGTTCTTAGTAGGTATTACAAGACCTAGAAGATCTTATAGCTTTTTAGAAGCGACATGAAGTGAGATGGTGGGTTGGTGCGCAAAAAGCTAGGTTCCTACTTCGGTACAATAGGTCTCGCTTCGGTTGGATCCACTTTACTGTACGTGAGAGCATGGACTGGATACTGAATGCTTTATCGCGGGCCTGATACGATGGCAGGAGAGAACGATTCATTGTTTTTGATGTCTTCAACTCGGTCGCGCCGTCCCTGACTCTGGAGAAGGAAAAGTGAGAAGCTGGGTCCGATGTACTTGCCTTTTCACTTCCTCACTTGACCGAACTTCATCTATTTGCAGCTCGAGTCCGGGGATTAGCTTGATCAGCGTCAAAGCTGCCTACCGATCCCTCTGTAACAGGCATTCGAGCACTGCACCAAAGCACCGCATGATGGGGTCACACGACCAGCATTTTTACTGATCGCAAGGAAGGAACGAACATGAAGCTAATTGATGCATTGCATGATTTGACAAAGGTGCTTGAGCTGCAAAGAGAGCGGCTTACAGTCCAACTACTGTTGCTAGACGCCTACTTTTCTCCCACGACATGACATCCATACTCTCCCCGGTACTACTACTGCTTGGGATCGTAATTCGTCTTTTCGATTCGAACGACCAGAATAGTAGTCAAGGACCTACAGTTGGGCGTACGTCCCAGATCTAATTCCTGGTAGCGATATGGAAGTGCGTCTGCCTGGCTTTGGATCGCAATTGAGGTGTCTCCGTGCCCGTATCGGACGACAATTCCACACTGAATATTGGTCCCGTAATACGTCGCCAGGTCCGATTCCGATGACGGGATAACCGAGAAGGTTGACAAGAGTATACACGAGGCTTTTGAGCTTTACCATTTGGCGTTTTGGGTAGTCTCTGCAAGGATCGACGTCTCTTTGGATAATATTGTGGTGGGGCGGCAACGGCGCAGATCCCCGTAATTTTCCTCAAGCGAGGATCTCTGCGACAGAGCGACACTACGGCCTTGCTTGTCTGATGTTTGCATGGCCATTGCAAAGGGAGTGTTACGATTGCACGATGTTCCTGCGTCGCTTGTATCGCAGAAAAGTTGGGGAAAGGGGTCATTTCGCCAGAGACCTATCGTAACACTTTGCTGTGATGATTCCGTCGCCATGTTCTGTCGCGCAGCACATATGCATAGTGACTCGTGAAACTTACGTGAGCACCAATTCAGGATTGTTATCGATTTGGCATCGTTGAGTCACTGCGGATTGGCCGTCCAATGTAATATTCGTGGGATCATCACACGGAACAGCATTGACGATAGTCTTAGCCTGAGCTTAGACAAAATTTTCGGGAGACATTTGAGATTGTAAAGGCTTTGTTCGTTACCAATCATCGAGGATCAAGGCGGAAAATACTGCCTGTAATGGTTTGGCCGACTGGATAAAGTAGTACTGTAACGGCTTCCCTGAGCCGTGGTAAGCCTGGCGGGTCGCAAACAACGAAGATGCCGCTGCGTCATGTCAATGTGTGCCAAATTAGCGTTTTCATTGACCATATCAGGTTTTCCATCACGTGGGGAGATTTGTCAAGGTGCTCTTGGCTCGAATGACAGTCGACGGGCACTGTAGTCTCGTATCCATGGCAGGCATTGAGATACTGTAAGATGAGATGGAATCTTCGTGCTGTAGCTCTACGTACTTCACAAGATTACCCACGCGATCTTCGACGGGCTGATTGAGTGTCCGGTGGGTCAAAGTTAGATAAACACGTGAGTCCTTTCTCTGATGCCTTTGTTCAGACTGTCAGAGACTTCAGCAAGCCCACAACAGCAATGGACACGTTTTCCATCGTGATCGCAGTCTTGGCAACAGCCGTATCGTGTTTTACGGATAGGATGAGCGACTTGCGGCTTCACCAATCTGAGATCGACACCACATTATACGCTAAACACGCGGTAGAAGGGACTGACAGCCCCTCATTAAGTGCTACCCATCCGCCTAGTCTCCTCGAACATCGGCCGGCCGTCACAGCGTACAGCGCGAGAGCTGCGATTATAAGCGCTGGCAACAAGCTGTCCTGTAGTTCTCCTGGCAGTACACGATATCCCACTCATGCTGGTCAAGACTTCACTCCCCTTATCGCAACATCGATACCACTTGCTACAAACTACCAGGTGGTGGTGGATAAGTGGCGAAGCCGCATGGGACTGAAAGCGCTTGCTAACGATGCCAGGCTGGTATCGAACGCAGTGAACACAGTGATCTCGAGTAACGGTCAGATGGTGCATAAGCTCAGTCCCGGCTCGTATGGTCAAGTACTTGCACCCGGAAACGCGGATGACTTTGAAAAGGTTTTCGTCGGCGGATGGCTCTGCGAGATACCAACCTTGCCGGGCCTCCAGGGAGTGTGTTCGACTCAATCTGACGGTTGGGCCTACAACGGTCAGACAGGCCACGCAGAGATGCTAACTTCGGACGATTTCTCTAAGATTGGATGTGCTTGGTTTGCCGACATTTGGTGCTGCGACCTTGCGTGAGCAGCATCCTAGAACTATCCCTGAGTTCAAACGGGTAGTTCGAACAGGTGCGAGTGTCATATAGTTGATGAAGGAACACTCTGCTTGTACTCCAGATCAGCTTTCCGTAAAGGTGTATAGTCGTTGCCGCCGGCAACATTAAGTGGAACAAGCACGAAGGCTTATCAAGTCGCCGACGCCTCCGACTACAGAAGGGTGCATCTTGACTTTGTCGCGTACGTGAGATTCTTCGTGCTGTACAGCTTGGCTTCTAATGACAGATACACGGCAAATGTAGGGTGCGAATTCAACTTTTAGACGGGTTGTCTGGTCTCTATGATAGACGTTATGTAGATGACTTGAGTCTTTAGACCCCATGGTACACTTCGGTTGAGGAGTAGACCAATTGAGATATCTCTAGGCGTGCAAAGCATACGGCTGATTTGTGTCGGGTGAAATCGTCCCTTTCCCGGCCTGTCTACTGAGGCGCATGGGGACATCAGCGCGTAGCCGTTCATCATCATACAAGATCAACGCTGTGTACACACCAGCCTGCACCCTTTCTTCCCAAAGCATGCAATTCCCTATTCGTCTTGCATACCTCCTCCACGGTATAACGTCTATCCCTGCGTAGCGGGACGCCCTGTGTGCCGGGACCGGCCAATCAACTTGCAGATTTTGGGCAGAAGTCTATGATTCAAGCGAGCTTATTGGCCAGTCCCGGCACGCAGGGTGTCCCGCTACGCAGGGATGGACGTTACGTGACCCTCACAACCAAGTCTTGCACATTCCAATTGGGCGAACTCTCCCCCTTCTTTGCTCACAGCCGGAATCCATGCACTCAAGAGCTTGACAGTCCTGGTAGGCATAGGAAGGAGATGATTCGGCTCAAAGTTTCCGTAGTAGGGTTTCGCAGATTTTAAGGCGCCATCATGCTACAATCGTGGTGGTGACAAATCAAGCAATCGTTGGTGTTCGCAAATATCTGCTTGTCGGCGCTATGACTGCATTGAAACTTCGCAAAGAATCCTCAAAGATGCAGAAGTGCCGTTACAAATGAGTCACTGCACATAATTCAGAACACGACATGGTCCAGACGACATGCACGCACGACCAGTCTTAACATGGGATTACTGCAGCTTATCGTTAGACTAAACCCACAGGACTTCTGTGGTGTACGTGTTGAAGACTTTCTAGGTGCGGCACACTCCCTCGCTCTGCTGCGGATCGATTAGTCATGTCCGATTATCGTGAAATGACAGTCTTGCCTGGTGTGCAAACCCCAGACGACTGCGTGGTCAGATAATCTGTCTGGACCAGCGATGACACTTTGGACGACGGAGAAAGGTTTCCTTGGCGCTGCTGCCCTTCTTAAAGAGTACGGCAAGACTTGAGAGCGGGCGTGGATACATTATCTATCGCTTGGTCAAGATGAGTAGCATTCTGCCTATGTTTGAACAGAGATTCAACACGTCAATAGGGAGATGGAGCCCATTAAAGCAGTTGATTGTGTGCATCGTGCCTGTGTCCCTCCTGCTTGCAATACCTATCGTTGTGGCTCTTTTGCGAGACGGCAAGAACTCCGACGGGACGCCGAGACATCTCGTTGCGGGAACTGACGAGAAGAGGTTTTTTATCTGGATCGAGGCAACCTGGCTGGGGTTCTGGGCATGCAAAGGAGTCGTCTCTGTATGCACAGCAGTTGGGAAGGCCATTGATTCCAGGAAAAGAACAGACAAGCCACGGTATGATGGTCTCCTAGAACGCTTAGCTGTTCCATTCGCGCTCTTGGCATGGAGTGTTCTCAGTCAGCTCATATTCGCAGCAGTAAGTGAAACAATAAAACGGATCGACGACAGCTGATCTGGACAGTGTATCAACGCAGAACGATCCTGGACGCACACCCTCCGGTCTTGTCTCAAGTCTATTATGGTATGCTCGCTGATTTACTTTGCGAAAGAGCTTGTTATCCAGAAGATACGTCTCAGCTTCGAGAAACGGATCTTGGAGAAGCAGAGCAAAACACCAGATGGCGTCGCGTTGCTCTGTAAACTGATGAGTTCTCCGTCGCGAGAAGAAGAAGGAATTTCTCGCAGTTCTCCTGCGCAGGAATCACTCCAAGCTGAGATACTCAGTGCTTTCGAAACTAAGCAGCAGACGACTCAATTCGCGGAAGACCTATATGGGAGGTTGGCACCATCAAAAGAAACAGCATCGAGCTTGCGCTTCGACGAAGATATATGGGCTCGATACGGCCTGTCGGACAGCAAGCCCACTACCTGTGACGGCTTCAAGAAAGCAATCCTGATGATCCGCGAAGAGTCGTACCGCGCCACTGATGTCATGGGGGCAATCAACGACTTGAATGGCCTTTGTTGGCTTGTAGTCCTCGTTTTGTGGGCGGTGACTGCAGGTAAGCATGTGACGATGTCAACAGCACAAGAGTTGTGTCTGATGAGAACGCAGTCATGTTCCTCACTCCAAGTCTGCTTGGCGCAGTTGCCACTTCAGCCACTGCCCTGCTGTCGCTGTCTTTTGTCGTCGCAACTACCTGCCAGGAAGTTTTGGGATCTTGTATATTCCTCTTCGTAAAGCATCCGTTCGACGTAGGAGATCACGTGAAGGTCGATAAAAGTGAGCTGTTGGTGGAGCATATAGCGCTTCTTTACACGACATTTGTCCGTATCGACACCGGGGAGAGAACTCAGCTTCCCAATAACATGCTTAATGGGCACTGGGTCGACAACGTTACTCGAAGTCAGGTGATCAGAGAGAAGCTCAGCATAAGGGTGGCGGTAGACACGGATGATGAACAGATCGTCAAGTTACGGGAAAAAATGGAGGAGGAGATGCGCGAGTGGAAAGTCACAACCACTATTGAAGTCGTCAACATCTTTGACATGCAAGCTTTGGAGCTACAGTGTGGGGTGGAGTACAAGCTGGGCTCTTCCTTGAAGGAGACAAGCTCTGAAAACGCGCGCGGGCAACTTCGATCACAGATCATGAGTGCCTGGATTGCGGTTCTGCGCCAGGTCTGCATCCAGGCGCCAGTGGCATCTCCCATGTCCAGCTCTGATGACGGTTAGGCGTCACGAGCGCCTGCAGTGTGGGTCGATGGTATCCGCATACATTGGGTGATCTATTTTCTGTGGAAAAACTTGTTCCAGAGGGTCCAGTAGTAGTGTGTTTACGCGATCACCTACATTGACCTGCAACGCCCCCCTCCAATGCCTTCGTACAGCTTTTCCTGCATGTCCCCATCGCTGCACGGAGAGTCCGCACAGGATCCGTCTCGCGACTTCCCTGCAAAGATCGTGAGAGCGGCAATAGATTTAGCCCAAGCTATCCCAGTATGGTTTCGCGGGTCGATCTCTATAATCCAACAGGGGCCTTCTGATGCGAACACGCAGCTAGATGAACGATTTTCCAACCCGTACACCGCACCCGGGAGTAATCGTTCTGCTTGCTTCGAAGTGTCATCAGCAGCATCCTCAACATGGGAAGCAGCCTTCAGTCCAACAACACTGGCAAGCTTCGAACCATGCGCGTGAGCGATGCTGCGAATAGACGCTCGATATAACGGCGAAGCCGTACAACTCACGTGTACCGTCCGCGATATGGCAAGACCTTGCAAGACGAAGAACAACGCTCTTGCTCGTGTGAACTCTCTGAAGTATGTGCCGCATGCCAGCTCCTGCCCCTCTTTTGCTTTTCGAACGTGGAGACCCGCTCGCTTCATCCGTTCGAATGGAGGCAGATCAGATGATGGGAGTATCTGCAACAGGGACGCTGTGATCGATGGATGTAGCGTGACTGATGCGTCACAGACGGGGTCTTCGATGGGATCAGCGTATCTGGCACGTACATGATCGTAAGAAAGAACACTTACCATACACATCGAACCTGGAGCGGCAAATTTCGTTTTCCAGGAGGGAAAGATTCGGCGACGCAGATTTAAATTCCGCTTCGTCATCGTTGCCCGTAAGCGTTCGAGTACACTGTGCTCTGGCTGGAAGTTGCACGCCTACGCGCGCGAGATCAGCCCGTATGCTCTCGGTGCGTGGCGGAAGGACCCTAACGAGTGGATCATGCAGATACCGAGCTATCAATTTGCTGAACTCGGTATCCATAACTTGAACATCCGAGAGGTCCATGATGAGTCCTGATGACGCCCGAAGACTTCTGTCTGCCGCTCGGCGTCTGGCAAATTCACCGAACGGGACCGTCACAGATGTCGGTCTTTGGCTCAGCCTAAGGACATATGGCAAAGGTCTAAGCGCGAAACGGGCTTCCATATCTGTCTTCTTGTGGTCAAAAGACTGAGGGTAATCGTTGTTAGGAGCAGCTGAGAAGCGGAGGCGATATCCTGGCACGAAACGAGATACACGCGCTGTGAATCTTGAACTTCCACGACCTGGCAGAGCGGGGTCAAATTCACACGGCCGGATCAGAGATTGTCGCTGCCGTGAACAATTAGCGTGTATTTCTTGGAACATTCAAGTTCGAGCACTTACCTCGTGGTCCAGGCGCAGGCAAAAACTCAGAACGGCTACAATTCCCAAGCCTATGCCGGTTCCGGGTGCGAACCCCAAAGAACTGCAGGCAAGCAGTGTTCCCATCGCGATCACCCACTCGTTCCACATGAGCTCCTTGCCAGAATCCCACACTGCTTCGATAATCAATTGCATTCCCAAGAAAAGGACCATTACCGCTGCTAGTGTGGTTGGAAAGTACGGAAGAAGGCGAGGGGCCACAAAGAACAAGACCGCAGTGCAGAGGGCCACGACGAGCGCGTCGCTAGGACCCCCGCCCGCCTGACTGTGGAATCTTGTGTTTGCATAAACCTGCGATCCTTTAGTGAAGTGGGGTGTCAGATTGCGGCTGCCTTGACATACCAGGGTACCAGATAAGCTACCAAAAGCAGCGGCGACGATGTTGGAATAGCCATGCAGCCGTATCTCGTAGTCTAGATCAATGCTGGGAACACGCAGCAACCCCGCTGTTGCCTGTAGAAAGACTGCGAGAACAAGCGTGCCGATGCCGAGCAGCAGGAAGTAGTTCTCTACCCCTGCGGAGAGCGCGTGCCACTCGACCCTGGAGAAGTCGAACAGCTTCCAGTAGTTCCAACCTGTTGCCGGAGGAAATCCAGGTCTTGGCTGCTGGGTTTCAAAGAGCCAGCCGGTGGTAGCGAGTCCGTGCAAAGATTCTTCGCTTGCACCGACACTCACACTTGCAATAAGCCAGAACACTGCCCCGACGACGAAGCAGAATGTTGGGATGTAGAGAGGATGCTGCGTGAATCCGTGGGTCCACTTAGAAGCGCACCGAATTCTGACCGACACGCATAAGAACACGGCGGGAGTTAGTGAAGAAACAAGCAAGGGGATATGCGAAGAAGCGAAAAGGGTGTTCTTGGCGGTGCTGATGCTCAATGGAGGATGTGAGGACGGAAGGGTGACCTCTAGTCCTGAAACGCACATAGAGACGCCGACAGCTCCTGGAAACGGTCAGCATGTTGCCTACAAGACCCACAAATGCCTCACCGATGACTCCTGTCAGTACCGGAGAGGGAAAGAATCCAGCGAGACTGCCACAACGCAACACCCCGACGATGAGAAACACCGCGCCAAGAAGCAGACTTGTCAGTGCATACGCCACAGCCGTGGTCGGTAGAACGCCTGGGTGATCATGGCCTAATCTCGTCTGGATCTCTGACGCTATAGCTCTCAGGAAAGGAAGGACCTCAATGAGCATGGACCCTAGCACACCAGGCAGGCGTGAGCCGCCCAGAGTCAACGCTAGTTGGGATATGATGGTACTGCGGGCGTGTGAGAGATGCTGGCACTTGGCAAGCTCAGAATCCTATTACCTCATGATGAAGAGAGAGATAGCTTGAGACTGCAAGCTTGAAAAAGCAATCCCATGCTCACTGGGCTTGGGGAATACCAGCGATCCTAATGAGACTGTTCCTATGGATGAGCATACCGAAGGCAGTTCGATTTGACAATTACTTACAAGCGTCCAGAGTGTTGAAGCTGATACCGAGCAGAATAGCTCCAGGGGATAGAGCTGCAAACCTCCTACGGCAGGACTGAGCTTTCGCCCGCACATGCTCTTGCCAAATCTGCATCGTTGCTTCAGAAAGAGGGGCGGCTAAGAGAAGTTGAATAGAACACCAGACGTTGACACTGACCAAGTCCGACCGTGGGTCAACCGTGTAAATTTATGTTTGGCACGACGATAGAATCGGCTGTCTGCATCCTGGGGCAAACGCTACTCCACTGTTACTGACCTAGGCTGCGGCGATACCTCTCATTTCCGAGATGGATCGTTGCGATCAAGAAGCTTGTACATAATAACAAAGCGAGATGGCAGGCACGCCGACAGCTTGCAAGACGTAATTGAAGTCGTATTAGAGAGCGACTAGTCCCAATGAAGGAACCTTTTTGTACCTTTGGATTGGATACCCGCTCGACGCCCATGATCGACTGTGGATATCCGAAGCCGCGCCCTCTCGTTCGTAATTCTCGTCGTTTGTCTTACATCGTACTTCTGCAGGGCCCCGTCCAGTCGAGCGGGTCGTTCAGAAGACAAGTGTTGAGGTGCTTGTGCCGCCAGTGGAGAGACAGGCCGAAGGCCCGACTGCTAAATTTCACTTCGCCTCACCTAAGTCAACATGCAAAAGAAGACAGGAAAGAAGAGGAGGGATCAAGAAGACGACCTGAAGTGGAGCGTCGAAGACCTAGTTCGGTCTGATCTGCTGGAGCACGTCCGACTGACGCATTCCCTGTGGAAGAACACCCTCTGCGCGTCCGAATTGAACAGCGACTCTGCCCTGGACATCACATTATCACGTGCATACGCCTGCAACACCGAGGTATCGATGCTCGTCAATCTTTACCAGCTCGCGACACTAGCTTGCGGAAACACAGAATATCTGGGCACCGATGAAAGGTGTGAGGTGGTCGGCAGTTGTCTTTCACGGGTTTATGGACAGACGTGGCCGACGATCGATACGAGATCGCAACGCAAGTTGCACAAAAACATTCTGAGCAGACTGGACATTGGCATTGTGTTGAAGAAACTGGTCACAATGTTTGGTAGCGGTATTCTGCTCATGTGCTCGCTTCAGACTATTTCCAAGTAGCTACCAACGACTCCAACTCTGCTGGCAAGGCTAACGAAAACACAAGGATGGCCCGTCTTTCAACATGTAGCCTGGAGTCCGTATGCGAAACTTTGCAGCGTCAGCATACACATGTCCCTCAGATCAGCATGCTGCTCGCTTCTCTAGCCAGCTCAATTCTGACAAATACCAGCGTGACAGCGTTGCCAACCATAGACCATGTCTGCGCTGGTGTACAGGCGGTAATCGACCGAAGACGACATATCGAATGGAAGCGAGGCTCCAGCGCCTTTGCTGGAACGAAACATCTCGTCATGACTGTCGAAACACCGCTTGTCAGCCTTGCTGGTATGGATCGTTTGTTGAGATCCGTAGCATCAGAGGGAGCGGGGTGCAGTTCACGCGTGTACGTCTGGCCCTCCGTACTGCCAAACGACCTGCGATGTGAGATCAGCCCGATCGTCAAGCTCCGCGGTGCTTCAAGCGAGCCGCAAGGGATCCATCTGCTCCCGGTTCTGATGGAGGGCAGATGGACGTTGTTCCGGATTGATCAAGGCGCAGCAGTCATCGAATACCTTGACTTCTTATCCTCCAGCGCTGGCTGTGAGATGGCAGTGTTCATGGTACGTCCAGGTCCACAGCCCTTTGAGCAGACTTAGTGATATCATCAGGCGATTGATGACTGGCGCAAGCAGCACATAGCAGCGCGTAGTCGGCAAGCGTACGCTTTTCAGAGAAATTATGTAAGCGTGGGGCTGCATCATCCCGAACACAAGCTGATCTATAGGAAAGTATTTGCCCGATGTGTGTGGTCGCATGGACTCGACCAGTCTCTGCGCATGGGCTGTCCGCCGTACATGTAGCGGACACTTGCCAATAATCGACCAGCTGGCGGGTTGCAGATGATGATCGTGTTATATGTTGGCGGACCCTTGCTCATTGATGGGAAATAGCATCTGTCGTTCACTTGCAACCACGAAGATCTGAAGAATTGTGGATTTGATGCTCGAGTGGTGGACGACGATATGATAAGTTGAAATGTTAGAGCTTCATCAAGGCGCCCGCAGCCTGCTAGCTTGTGACCGCTGTTCCAAGCAGACAATACAAAGGTATTGTTTTAATTGCTTGTCTTGCACCGCGGCATCACTACCTCTTCGCGGCAAGTCCGTCGTTCGATGCATCAAGGGCTGCAGCAGTGATCCGGATCGACGGGCCGAGCTCGGGCCTGCACCTGACCTCTCCGCGCCGACGTGGACCCATTGCTCTCACTCCCAGCATCGTCATCTGGAATCGTCTCCGTTATGCTTGTGCGTTTGATGGCGAAGCTGGCAACGAGGGCGCTGGCCGAAACTGATGTCATCATGATGAAGACCATTCTGACTGCGCTTACCCTGGATGCTAAGGTCTGATGTGTGGCGGGTCCTGTTGTGTTCAAGCCGTGGAAAGTCGAGCCTGTGCTGGCCTTTGTGAGCAGAGTATTCTGATAGATGGTTGCAGAGAGCTTATGATTGGTCAGCGTTGGCTTGAAATGTCGGGATCTCAGGTTTCCTTACCGCTACGCCGAGTGGCATCCCGAGACTTCGCATCGATCCGTACATACTGGCTGCCATTGCAGGATCGTTGTGCACAGCCATGGCCTGTACACTGGTGTTGACGCCGGTCAAGACCATACCATTTCCGATTCCAAACAAAGCCAGGATGAACGCAAAAGCAACACCGCTAGTCTCGTTGTCGAAAAGCACGAAAAGACCACAGGCGAAAGTGGTGACGATCCAACCCAGCCATATTGCCCACTTGTACTGTCCGTATCGCGTGATCAAGAAAGCGGTAATGGCTGCGGTAGGAACCAACAAGCAAACCGCTGGGAAGAGTCCGATGCCAGCTTGTATCGATGTAGCGCCAAGGACTGCCATTTGGTACAAGGGTAGGTAATACAGAGCAGTGAACAACTGGGTAGGGTCAGTAGTCGTCCGAACATGTGTTTGAGTACCACTTACGATGAGACCGTTTGCAAGAGCGCAGTAGAGTGCTGCTGCCATGCCCCAGCCGCCCTTGATTGTTGATAGAAAATGTGTCGGCTGCGTAGAGCTAGCTCTGCGCGCAAAGCAGATCCTCCCGGATTTGAGTGTGACCGAGACTTCTCTCCGCATGAAGAGAATGGCGAGGCATAATGATCCCAACGCAATTGGTACCAATGTAGCCGGGGATGTCCATGGAAATTGGATGCCGCCCCATGAAATGCCAACAAGGCAGGCAGTTAAACTGCCTACAAACATGAAGGCCCCAAGCCAATCGACATCATTCGTCCTCCGCACCACACTCGACCCCCGTTCCGACTGCATGCGAACCAGGGACAGCGCAGTGAAAAGTCCGATGCCGCAAAATGGAAAGTTGATGTGGAAACACCATCGCCAGGTCAATCGTTCGACAAGCAGACCACCTGCCACCGGCCCCAGTATGCTTCCAACAGACCATGCGCCCAAAACTACGGAAAAGTACTTGGGTCGCTGTCTCAGCGGAACAATGTCACAGAATATGACTTGGGCCATCGTCGTGACACCTCCCCCTCCTGCACCCTGCACTGATCTACCGGCAAGAAGAAGCGGAAAGGCACGAGCGAGCGCGCACATCAGATTACCGAGTGTGAACAAAGTTATACATGCCACGAGCAGCTGTTGGCGACCGTACGACTTGGAAATTGTTGCGATCAATGGTTGCAGCACTGCCGAAGTGAGCAAGTAGGATGTGCCAGCCCAGGAAGCCTCGACTGGAGAGCCATCCAGGGACGATGCGATCTTCTGCGCAGAGTGATCAGTCGAGACATCCGTCGAGCTGGGGAGGTTACCGACCGGCAAGACCGTAACGAGGATCGTGGCGTCTAGTGAGATTACGAACGATATAAAGCCAAGAGTGCCCATAAGAAGCCACTCTCTCGTGGTCGGTTTCCCTTGGTGACGGCGTCAGAGTAAGGAACATGTCGGAATGATTATCAGACGTACATGAAGGCTGTTCAATCTCGCTCGGATCGAAGTGCGAAGTGTCGGACTCTGTAGGTGATGGACAGATGTCGTGAGCCCTGACGGGGCTAGAGTCAGTCTTGTGCACTGTCTGGAGGGGGAACGGGCAATGCCTCCTTCTACTACGTGAATTTGCTGGTTTCACCTACTTGGACTTTTCAGAGAGGGCCATGCTGGCGTTTGATTAGACCGAGTGCTCTTCTCAACGCGAGTGCCGTCCCTTGACCTCGATACACACTTTGCTTTATATCCAAGTACGGGTTTTGGACTATGCGTAGAATTGACATGTGATATATGCATCTGGACTGCTCTTCCGTCTAACCGGTCGCTTGGTCAACGAAGACCGCATCATTGGCGGGTCAGTAATACTCGTCACTGCCCAACGGACCTGATAGAGTACTGTTGGTGGTCGCTAGTACTTCATGAATTACCACAGATGCCGAGGTCAAAACAAGTTCGGACTAGTGTTACCCTTAGCAGGGTACTGTCGCTAATTGTCCACCGCGATGTAGGGGAAATGCAGTGCGCTCGATTCTGCGCAAGTCGCAATTACATCGCGTAAAAAAGTGACGTTAAAAGACAAGCGGCATTGCTGCGTTTTCAAATTTCACTCCTGATCAAAACGTCTGAAAAGATGAGCCTTTTCGACGGCTTTACGCGTATCGGTTCATCCAAGTGCTCGGCGTGGGAGTTTGTCCCTGTCGGCTCCTCATTACAGCCAGCATCATGTGCAGACACAGACCCGTCGCACATCCTACTCATGGCTTGGACGGGAGCTCAGATTCGCCCCGTGACCAGCTACACACGAGAGTATACCACGCGGTTCCCCAATAGTCGCATCATCGTGGTGTTCACTTCGCCTTGGGACTTTTGTTTTCGAACTTCCGGACGGAAACAAGGGCATATGACCCCGCTGGTGAAGCATCTGCTCGTTTACAGGGAGAAAGCTCCGCTGCGTCTATTGATGCATGCATTCTCCGAAGGAGGAAGCCACAAGGCGACGTTGCTTGCTGAAGCTTACCACAGGCACTCGGGTGGCGCTCGATTGCCTGTGGATGCATTATGTCTCGATAGTACGCCGGGCCATCCCAGCTTCACACGGCTTCGGAACGCTTTGGACAAGTCGCTGCAGCCGCATCCATTGCTCAAATACGCGGGAATGCCCATTGGAACCGCGGTGATCGCCGGGAAGTTTGCGTACTACACCTTGTTCAGGAGCCTTGAGAACAACCCAATCTCCAAGACACGGCGCCAACTTTTGAACCCTACATACTTTCAACCCGGGGCTCCCAGGTGTTACTTGTATTCCAAATCGGATGCCATCGTATCATGGGAGGGGATCCAGCAGCACATGCGGGACGCATCAAACAAGGACATTCCCATCACCGACGCCATGTTCGACGGAACGGAACACTGCAGACACGCTCGAGGGAAGGATCATCTCAGATACTGGCAGCTAGTTGTGCTGACATGGGACAAAGCGAAGCACATCAAGGCCGCAGATCTGGAAAGTGATATGTTTGAGGAAGGACAGTCGAGCGACGACGGGATCATAACGGATCCAGAGAAAGAGATTCTCTCATCTCTGTCAGCGGAGCATGTTTGACCGAAAACAGTCGGATGCTGAGATCGAGGCTCTTCTCATCCCGATGTTACTATTTTATTACTCAATCCTGAACAATGAATACCATGACTACCAGAAGCGATGAAACAAATGGTCACGGACAGCTGTTTACTTCAGTACTCCATGATCGGGTTGCAATAAGAGCTTCTCATGCATCAGAGCTCCATCACCTCCTTGCCATCGGCTCGTTTCTAAAGTATCCTAGCGGCAGAACCACCGTCAATGTGCCCCACAGAAGCACGATTGTCGATGACAGGCGCCTCTGAGCCAAGTCGCATTAGCTGTGTCGTTGACCCTCTGTAAGAAGGTCTCGCTTGACCGATGCGATGGGTTTTGTTGAGTGTGATCATAAATCATCTTGTAGGTCAAGTTTTGCTCCCCTCCCACCAGATGACACGCCGCTGGTGGCTGCCAGAGTGTGATCACTGATCTCGGGTCCCTAGGAATCTGGAACTCATCGAAGGGGTGGCAGGAAGTACTGCATCAGGCGTTAGGGCAGTCCGGTGTCATCATTGTAGCTCTTGCCTGCCGCTTGAGTAGCTGCGCCCTGTGTCTGGTGTCCCAGTTTCTGAAGGGTAGCGGAACTCGACAATCCGCTTCCTTTGTCGAACTTCAAGGGACGCGTCGCTCATCTTGCGTGTAGAAATCGTATCGTTCATGCTGTATGTGTACCGCTTGACCGCCTGCCATCTCTGAGTTTGACACCTATTTAAAAGCCCTTTTGCAGTCGGTCAGCAGATGACTCATTTCTACTTCTCTAGGGTTCTCTTCATCTCTCGATCATTAGCCGTGACTCTGGAGCCTCTGCACATATGCCTTCAACCACTGAGCTAATAATGGCTGTCACGATGCTGGCGTTGTACTCAGCTGCGAAGATGCAGAGCTATTGTCCTCACCCGTGTGCATAAATGGTGATTCTCGGGTAGTTCGATGATGGGAGTCGCCATCGAATCAGTCTGAGCGGCGAACGAATACGACTGAGCTGCCCGACCACGACAAGGGATACGGGCCATCCTCGAACGAACAATAGCCACGTTTCTGAGGAAAGGTGGGACCAGTTTCCAGCTTTTCCTGGTTTCGAGTAATAATGGTGACACGGTCTCGCGATCTGCGGTACTGCAATTATCTGTGGTCGCCATCTGATGCAAGTCAACCAGCTTCAAAGGCAAGAAAACCGGTATAGATACACTGGGCTGAGCAGACTCCGCAAGACGCTCGTTTATGACCAGTCGCGATACGGTCACTAGCGATTGCGGCTTCACCCCTACAGGTAGCCCTTTCATTTTCATGTCGATAGTTGACCAATCATATCGAGCGGATATTCAACGCTAAGCTCCGTACGGAAGGTGACATGTGCAAAACCGTTGTGCAGCTGCGTGCAGGGGTGAAGCCGCAATCGCTAGTGACTGTATAACATTGTCGCGGAGCCATCAACATTATCATCGGCCCGTTCTTCGTTTATCAGCTCGATAGAGCGTGCTACCATGGCATACGTCATCGATGGTAAAGATTGTATGGTATGCTTTGTTCCAGATCACATTGCTTGAAAACACTTGCTGACATGCGAAATCATCGAAAGATCGCGGAATGGTTCCTACTAGCCATAGCTTACGCATTTGTGACTCTTCGCCTATACACTCGCACCGTTTGCTTTCGGACAAAGCTGCAATGGTCGGAAATTCTACTGATCGCCTCTGCATTCGACGCTCTAGGCCTGATCATCTGTGACACCCTCACATTCCAGATGGGCGTGATGGACAACTACGAAGCCTCGGAAAGGCCTTCCAAGGTGCGTGCATCAAGCGCGAACTCCGATCTTCCTTTCCGAACATCGCTTCGACCCTTTCTCGCTGACCATAACGAATCACAGGTCTCGTTCGCCTCGAATTACTTTTACGATGTTGGACTCGGTCTTCCAAAACTCAGTCTTCTTGCTTTCTATCTGGAGCTGCCTAACGTCAAGAGAGGCATGCGCATGACACTGTGCGTTGTGGCCGTCTTCGTCGTGGCTTGCTACCTCACAAGTCTTTTCGACGATACATTCTTCTGCGGCAGGGATGTCGCCGTGCAATGGTCGCAGGCAGCTGGCGCGTGTTCCGTGTTCTACGCTCGGGAGCCCTTCATCCTGAATTACGCGCTTGGCCTAAGCTGTTATCTCGTTACGTACGCGATCTCGGTGAGCTTGCTATGCAAAGGCACTCTAAAGGCTTCCGCTGGAGTCAAGGGCGCTCTCCTTGTGGGAAGTCTGCCTATCATCTCAGGGACGGTTCGCTTCATTTGTCTCAACGTAGAAACTGGCCAGGATAACCTTGTCTGTAAGTCCCTGACACTGAATCCACAATCTGTGACGCCGTGGCATACCCACTGACCCACCCCCAATCAGATATCCTCAGCATGCTCGAGTTAGCACTCTGCATAGTCGTCGTATCCTTACCTGGTCTCGAACCACTCTTGAAGGACTCGAGGAGTGACAGGAGCACTTCCTACGATACGTCATATGTGTGCTAGCGATCAGATCAGGAGCGGATTTTGATTGATGGTAAAGATGGGGGAGCGGTTTCATCCACAAGTTTCATTTAGCCTACAATGATAGCTTTGCCCAAAGTGCAACCAGCCACAGTGACAGCCGTCATGGCTGGTCAGCGAGAACATAATTACCTGGGTTAGCTCGCAGCATTCGTCTCATCCAGCCAGCCAAACTGGAAACATGTAGGCAGGCTGCCGCACGTTCGATATGCTACCCTTGCTTTGCACCAACAAAAGAATTCCCTGATCGATGCTGTGAAAGCGGTGATTCACAGGGACTCTAAGTCTCGCGTAGATCTCGCGCTGCTTATAGTGCATCGACAACAGGCGTGGTGCGAAAATGCAGCTGAGTCAATGTACGCAGCTCTATCTGGTGTTATGAGAGCTTACAGCGTACCAGCACGGAAGTTGAGGGCATCTAAGCCTTGCTAAGGGTGCTGTGTGAGCACCAAAGGATGAGCATCGGCATTGCAGTTCGCGTCATTGTTGTCATCCGGCTTCCCGGATTGCTAGAGAGCGGAGTTGAAGCGTGGGTAGTCTCGGTCGAAAATCTATCTTGTAGGACTGACGGTACTAGAGGGAGGCATCGTTTGTAGACCCTCAGATGGCTTATGGCATACCTGCAGCGTCGAAATCATGCTCAACAGACGCTTTCTGACCCGGAGATACGCTGAAGATGTTGCGACAGCTGCGTGTAATTTCCCTATTTCACCAGTTTGCTCAACGCTTCGTTTCGCAACAGTCTCACTTTCATTTCTTCATCCGCTCTGAGGCCACTTGCAATGGCTGTTTTCCCTAGACCAATGTTGCGCACACATGCTCTCACGCAATTGTCCGTGTGCTAAGTGTGCTTGGAAATTGCCCATCGCTAATTTTCATTCATCGCTGACCAGCTTGCCCGCAGTCGCCTGCAGGGCAGCAGCATGGCAGAGCTTGTGCAGTGATCCCCAGCGGCGCTGCCAGAATGGCGATCGTTGTCGAGATTGACATGCGCCGCAGTGTTGCAGTACGCTTGCTCTCTCGTGAAAGACGCCAAGTAGTTGGATCCAAGACACGGACCGCCTCACCTTTTACGTTATGCGCGTCAACAAACGTTAGATAAGCGCAGTCACCGCCAGCGTCCATCCTGCCTGCCGAGGTGATGTCTGTCGCTCTGCACCTTACTTGCTCGCAAGATGGGCGGCGCATGCAGCATCGGTATGTACCGGTAGTGCCGCATTGTGCCGCTCGCTAGACCGCGCCGCATGCGGGGTGTGTTTTGGCAAGCCCTTGCCTTGTTTCGATGCTAGTCGTTCAGGCCGCCTCGGTGTAGAGGATGTTTTATCTGCTTCTTGGGTTGTCCCTTCCCTGGTCGTGTAAACGCTCTTGGCCGGACTGTTGCGCTTGCGCTGGCTGGCGCTCATGGGCCGCCCTCACAGGCATGGTTCCGGCCGTCCCAGCGGCCAGCACATGGTCTCAACCGTGGTCGGCCGGTCTGATCAAGCCTTGCTGTAGCACGAAGAATATTGCGCATGAAAAGAGGAAGCTATTTTGTAGGGTACGTTGCAATGGCCTGATCAGGGCGATAGCTTTACACTGAACAGAGGGGTCCCGCCGTTGCAAGACTAGGGTTGTCGCAAAACACCCTGTCTCGTGGGCTCTAGCTTGTGCAAGGGAGCGCAAACTCGCAGAAGTCCGGGCGTTGACGCTAATCGGCAGAACCCCTGAACGTAACGAGCTTCCACCAGTGTGCAGGGAGTCCGTTGTTGGACACCCAACCGGTGTAACTCTCGCCCACCCGACAATTGCCACTGCGAGTAAACACCAGTAGCTTACGTATCAGCCTCAACAACGAAGAAGAGGCTCTGCGATGCTGACGACTGCCATCAGCGAAGGCGATGGATGCTGTCAATCGCTGTTTGCGCATGGCGCTGTAGCGAGGAAGGCATCGGGTGCAGCCGCGGTCGATGCTGCTGCCGACGTGGAGGGACAATCTGTTGGTGGCCGAGCCGCCCTGCCTCTTCCCAGCCGTCTTGTGCGCTCAGGGCGGTGGAAACGTGGCGTTGCAATTACCAACTCAAATTAGCCCTCTTGCACGGACCCCGCTCGCTTACGAGTCGTAATGAACGGCTCGGCGTTGCAGCGCCGCTGCAAAACGTCGTCTATGCACGCTGCGCGTTGATAACGACAATTCCCACGCAGTATGAGTTCATGACATGTCCTCAAGGGATTCTGGTCAGGAGACTGAGGTAGACACAACACAAAGTCATACGACGTGGATTACATGGCAGAATACAGGCACGCCCAGTGTTTTGTAATCACAGATCATTAGCGTCACGACTGTACGTGTCTTCAGACTCAAGCGAGAGGAATCTTGCAAGATGATGCTGCTCAGGAGACGCACGCCGTTAGGTGGAGTTTGAACCTGGGACCACGCAAATACGAACAAGTTAGAATTTTACCTCCTCTTAGTATGGTAGGATAACTTGACTAAGTTTACTAGACACTGGAACAATGGGGAGAGAAGTCTGTTTTGCAGAATATCAAGGTGGCGTTCTGCTAGGCTGCTTGTGAAGGAACCAAATGATAGAGTGTTCACTTTCGCCTCGACGAAATCCTTGCCATTGTCAATTGGACTAGTGCAGTTGAGAAGAGCGATGAGTATATTCGGCGGCTGCATGCAAGCTTGTATATTTTGTCCTCGGTCTCGTCTCTAGTGGAGGGCCCACAAGCCGGCATCCAACCAACCGTGGTGTAGCAGCAGTTCTATGGGTAATTTTCATCTCTTTTGGCTCGCGCAGAACTCCATTGCCAGGCCTTGACTTGCATCGCATGCGGAGACGGGGTTGACCATTTTACAGAGGTTTTCCTACACATGACTGCTTAGCCCGGGCATGCCTTCTACTCTTACTGACTTGCCTCGTAAAGATACGCTTGATCGTCACACCATGCCCCGGCGCCGCACTGGAAGCTTTTCGACTGCGTGTTACCAAGCTGCAGTCCAGCCTCGTGACCAGCGCAAGCGCTTGTGTTACCGTTCCGCACAACTTTCCCGTATCGTATCTCTCCAGTCTGACCGAGGCAGTCGATCAGACTCAGATTGTATATAATAGTCGATTTCTCCCCGGAGTACTCGATCTGCACCGGTCTCTTGAAGTTTCCCTCGATTTTGGACACTTTGAGACTAATGCCAACATTTTCGTCCGCTGCCTGGAATGGACGACTGTATACCCCGTTAGCAGCAACACGCTCCACGTTCTCAACTCGCGAGCCCACATGTGGCTCTAGCCAGAGATCGTAGCTACAGAAGTTATACACAGTCATCTTGTATGGAGAGACATTTGGTCTGGGGAAGAGGCTAAATTGCGGGCTGTTCACGTTATCGATCACAGGCATAGGAGTATCGGGCAGTGGCCAAGGAATCTGCCAAGGGCATGTCTTAGGTATGGACCACGACTTGACGCGTGGGAGCGGCAACGGGCCCGCGGTTGGATCGAGGCCGTCGGCAAGATGGCTGCTGGTCTGGAGAGGCGCAGCTTGCGAGGTTGACACAAAGCCAGTCGCTCGTAGGTCACTAACTACCGTACTTGTCAACGTTGTGAGTAAACCTCCTTCGGTCGATCCGGCACAGCAGTGACAGTCAGTTCGTATCGTAGCGGCACTGGTGGCGGATGTTGGCATCGCTAGAGATGCAAACAGCACGGCTGTGGCTAGTAGTACTTTAGCATATCTGGACCTCGTTGAAAGAATGTGAGCAACACTCAGCTTGCGCGTGCATCGGTCCCTGGTGCGACCTCGGAGTCTCTCCGTGCGCAGTAATGACGTTACGGAAGCTTGAAATGAACATGTCAGAGGGGCAGCCTGAATTCTTCAGCTACCAGAGCTCACAAGTAATTTGTATGGACAGCATCATAAATTGTAGATGTAAGGGAGAAATGGTGCGAGACGTCAAGCGGGAGACATTGGATTGCAATCTTAAAGACAGATCGGCACGTGGCCCATTGGCATTGCGTATCGGAGGCTCACGTAATCACAAGGAGGTAAGTCTTTCTGTCATCGCCCCGGTCGGTAGAGGGTAGGACCAATTGACAAAGGCCTACGTGTCGTCCTTGTAATATCAGAGGTCTGCGTAGAGCCACCTGCTCAACTGGACATCCACGTTGAATCGGATCTAACATGTTTGGTTCGACTGCGCTGGAAAAAAAGCTAGTCTAGCACATGTGATCCACACGGATCATCTCTTCACCAGGATAAGCCAGAGCCAGCTCGTTTCCGCTCATATGTCTGATCCTACTGACATACCTAAGCATAATTACACGGCAAGGCTATGCAAAGACCGGAAGAGTCTTTGCTTCAACATATTGTATTATGGTTAGGCACGAGGAACTCAGCTCCATGATCTCGAATCTACGAATAAGGGCTTACTCACACACGACACCAAACCTAAAGCCTCAGCTAAGACTTCAAGCTCTGTCAAACCACAGCTCTTGCTCTTACGCTCCTCAATGGGTGCAGACCGCGATCAAAGGGACCTTTCGAAGCTGAGCTGGATGCCCATCTCATCTCGGCAGACGGCTTCGACGACAGAAGGTGCTTGCAGGATCGGACGTCCACCTCTGGATATGAAAGACAATGCTCAGCTATGCTGTGCGTACAAAGCGCTCTTGCGAGACGGGCAGACATTTTTCGACCTACCAGCCCACGAGAAGGAGACTTGCAAGAACTGGCGGGACGTTCCTGGCGAAAAGGAATACATTGTACTCGAATCGCTGAGACACTGTCCGGAAGTTTTGCAACAATCAGCGAAAGACTTTTGGCGCTTATCGGCCGCGCATCTCGAAGACACCCTGGAAGGAATCGAATCCTCTCTCGGCATGAAAGATCAGTTTAAGCCGCACGACAAAGGCCCGCTCCGGAGACTGGTCGAAGACTGCGCAGACATGCCTACGCGGAATGGAAATAAGACTGCATCAGTGCTTGAGCTCTGTTTGTATGAAACGCGAGAACTCGATCAGATCAGCAATCGTTGCCTTGAATTTGGTTTGCTCAGTATGGTCGTCGATAGCTGCCCCGGTCTGGAGGTCTGGAATGGCGACAGATGGGTTTCGGAAGAGAAGGAGAGGAACAATTTCAGCGACAGACCGGCAACGATCTTGGTGGGAAGGCAGCTGCAGAGACTGAGCAATGGAAGATATCCCGCAAGCTGGCATAGATCTGTCAGCTACGGGCGACAGCAGTCCAGGAGGCCCAACGGTACTGACGAGAATCTCAGCGAAAGGTGCGAGCCAGTACCTTGCTGTAGGACCACAACGCCAACCGAACAAAGAAGGCTCAGTATCACATTTTCACTTCGAGCTCATGCAAAGATTGTAGATCCTTTCGAGCTAGAGACGAATGTGACGGGTGTATGGGAAGATCCGCTCGTTCAAGGTGTACAAGCAGATTGCATGTTCGGGCAGGGTCCAGGCAGCTGGCATGCTAGTAGCGGTGAATAGAGTGCTTTGTCATCCAAGGCTGAGTGATCACAAAACCCATGATAAGGGCAGAGAGAACTGTTGTATATCAAAAAAAAATGGCAGACAATTATATTCTCACAGACCGGCGACGACCTCGAGCTCATCTTCCGGGCCTGCGCCAGGCTTGCAGCTCATCGAGGAGATATCTTTCCTGACACTCGAATGGGACTTGAGTAGTAGATATCTGAAAAGAGGATGCTAGTCAAGAGATCTGTATAGCAGGGTTAACGCGGACATCAGAGGTCTCGCACCGGAGGCAATGCACGTTCCAGAGTTCCATAACTTGATTCGAACAGTCACCGGTTCACTCTGAGATCTCCCCTCTCTCGATCGTTCTGTAGTTGAATCCAGACAGACCCCAGAGATGTTCCTCTGTCTGATGTTGCGTCAACGGCAGCACTCTCAATTGTTAGGGAGCGCCTGTCATAACTGAGAGTTGGCGACTTCGAAAATGACTCTCACTGAGGACGATTGTACCTAGCATCTGGCGGAACGATCTTGTGCATTCAGTCGGCGACGTGTCAGGGTTTTACCGCAGCCGCTGGAGCTTCACAGGTGCCCGAGAGTATTAGCGGCGCACAGAGAACTGAGTCAATTTGTGTGCTGATGTCGGACCCCAGAGCTGGCAATGAGATTAGCTCATCATTCATGCAACGCTCACACCGTGAGCAAGATGGCCATACTGCTCATTTGACTTCGCAGCTGAACCGGCTTCGTGAAGGTCTCGCGGTGTGACTACTGTCAGTCCTGTTACCCAACCCTGTAAGGATTCAGGCGGGAGGCGTTAGCTCAACCGACGGGAGCGTAATTACACTATCGGGCTGTAGTTAAGCTGGGTACACAGCGCATTTCGAGCAACACGAGGCTCACACGCCAGTGATGGCCACGGCTTTGCCAGTCTTGGAATATTACTGACCTTTCTTTTCCAAGGAAGCCGCGGATTTCCTGAACTGCGGGAGCTTTGGAGTCGGAAAAATGGGACCGAAATGTTGGAGCACATGAGATAGTACAAGAAGAGAAGGTCGAGCCCGGGGTCCTACTCCCAGCCTCCTTGTCGGTCTTCGTATAAGCTCTGTATCAGGCGTTGTCAAGATGAGCGCAAACATCTGTTCCTTGACTGCTCTGATATTTGCGTTTGCCCTCCTGCCGCGAGTGGCAGCGCAGGTCTCAGGTCAGTACACTACCGCGCAATGAACAAGCCCGTACTGATCGCACCTAGCGACGACAGCATCATCACTGGTCTACGATCCGCCCGGAGGATATATAGCCAGCTCGATAATTACGACAGGACTCTCTCCGTCCGTAGCTGACGGCTACAGCGATCCTACGTTTTCTGAGTCGAGTTGGGCGTACGCAGTCTCGTCCAGTGTCCTATCCATCGACACCTTCGCGAGCTCAGAAACAGCAACATCAGGTAAAGTGCTTGGCTACGTCTAGGAGTTTCCCAATCACGCGCAGAGTTTGACCGAATCTCCAGGCGTATCAACCTATCGACCCACAGAAATCGTTACGATCACTACAGCTCTCGATGCATATCCAACTGTTGCCATACCATCCACATCTTACGGCGATAGTACGAGCTCAAGGGACTATAGCATCACGATCACTGTCAACCAAAGCTCGTTGTACGGCTCCTCGTCTGAGACATCGCCGCACGCATCTACAACCTCTTCCCAAGGAAACTTCGAAACCAGCTCCTCAGGTAAGTGTTTGCATTAGAGAGACAGACTTGCGAGACGCTCTGACAGCTATAGAACTTGTCACGGGCTCTTCGAGTCTAGATCTGTCTTCCATCTATCGGACGTCTGACGCAAGCAACATAGACGGTACGGTACCAACGAACAGCTTCCTGCAGACCACAACCTGGCCTGGCAAGTCCGCCTCTACCTCAAGCGTAGGAAGTCTAATTTCAATACATCAGCGACATGGCAACCAGACTGACTGAGTCAGATCCAGACGTCAATGCAAGGCTCGTCCATAAGCTCCCGAGAGGGTATTCCAGCCGTGGTAAGCTAAGGCTATTCATCACACATCAAGGCCACGACACTGATGATCGGCAGCCATCTCTGACTATCGTTCCAACCACATCCAGCCTGGGATACTCAGCTTCCTCTCTCTCGAAGGGTAAGTGATTCAAAACGTTTTCAGGGACGGTTACGCTGAAACTACCCGCTGTAGAATCGGTAGCCTCAACCATCACCTCAGCCTTGCCTTGCGCGCAGCAGTGCGGTGTGAACGTGACTGGCACCTTATTGTCATATCCCGGCCACGTAAGCACCGTCACTGTATCGCATCCTACCCAGAGAGTGGATGTGTACATCTACGGAGATGCCCCACATGGCAATAGCACTCTCTCCGTCACGACGTCACTTCCAATCCCGTCGAGCAGATTCCAGCCGCCTCTGACATGGCACTTTGAGTCTGCACTCAGACTGTATGTGTTACGACAATGTTCTTCTTTCTCGTCGTCGAGCTAACTCAACAGGACCTGGCCGACCACATATGTGTGGTACAACGACTTCAGTTACACCCAGGTGCGGACAGAAGATGACGCTTGCGTCACAGCAGCGGGGAGTCTTAATCTACCATCTCCCACCGCCCTGGCTTCCGTAGTCTTTCCTGCGGCTCTCATCACAAACCCCACAGAGCCACCAAGCGCGCTGGTCGGCTGGCTAAACGATCTACCCACGGTCAAGGAGCAGCTATCAGGAGTACCGATCAGATCTTCGTGCGACCCGATCGTGCGTGGAACTACCACGTTGCCCTCAATGACAGACGCACCTGTTCAGTACCTGACCACCGTTACCTCGTTGTACAAGGACACGGTAACGCATCGCGTAACCAAGATATCCTCGAGCCATGCGGAGTCCTTCACCTCGAGTCTCACGGAGACGACTTCCGTCGCGGACCCGTCAGTCACGACATCAGCTATTCAGCGTCCTCCCGCATCGACTACGAGGTCAGACTCTCCGTCGAACTTACCAAGCATCACACATGCCCCATCTAGACATGCCGTATCCTCGCGACTCACGACTATATCAAGGGAAACGCCAAGTTCATCCATCGCCGACAGTGTCGCCTACTTGACAACAACTGGCACTACAACTGCTGCCAAACCACCTGTTGCAGACGCGGACCAATCTGAAGTCCCATTTGCGCCATCTATCGGTGTGACCACCCATCTTTTAACAAGCGACTCATCATCGAGGGTTAGCACTAGTGCGACTTCGGTTTCATCCAGCTCGGGGCTCACAATCGCTGCGTCGACCGGACTTCCAACATCTGCCACTGCGGACAACAATGACCCTCACGCAAGTCTCACCACTGGCTTGACTACCACAAGCGAGCACTTTGGATCTCGAACTGTTCTTGTGCCGATTGCAGTGGGATCAGCTACGTCGGCAGAGCAAGTCGAGACACCAGTTGCTGACTCGACGATTGACAAGAGTAACACGCTCTCAGCTTCGAAAAGCATGAGTAAACCCGCCGCTTCGTTCTCGGGCTCCACCGCACTCGTTACGGCGGAACCGTATCTACCTGGCGCAGACGCAGTCACGGACTCGTATTACTCTAGCCAACTGTTTGTCCAGCCGTCACTGGTACGCCCAGGTCCAGAAAGTGGGCCCGCAGTCTACACAGACACGCTCATAGAAGCAAGTGGCTCAGCGTATCCCCAAAGTTCCACTATCGATTCTGACCTTGGAATGGTTTGGAGCTCAACAAGCCTGCCTGACGCTATCCCTTCTTCGACACTGTACGAAACGCCGGCTTTTGATTCCTCGGCCAGCGCTACAGGGAAAACCAGCCTTCAGACGCTGGATGGTCCAATTGCACAACCAAGCCAATCTACGACGCTTGTGGAGTCTAGTAGTGCTTTAAGTACTGTCCCCTCCCCTGAGGTTGCAATGCTGATAGGCTCGTCGATTCTGTGGCTTCCACTTGTGGGTTCTCTTTCGTTCTGGTTCTAGGGATCTGTGATTGCGACAATGGACTGACTACTCAAATTGTGGCGGGCAGTGGGACAGCGTGGGTCTGGTGTGATGAATCTTTAATGTCATTTTGCTGTGATCGAGCCGGCAGCGTACACTCTGTGAGTTGAGACAGATGTCGGCGGCGGAGCTTTTCAGATACTCGATTTACTGAAATGGTCACTCAAAGTCATCTTGACTGCTGTCATCGAGAGGGTACAATGTCGCACACCATGATCTCTTATTTCACAATGTGCCGCATAGACTAGAACGACATCATCACTACTCAGGATGCAAGACGTACAGACTGCCGCAGGTCAGACGATGCCACCGCAGTTAGGCTTGTGTGAAACATGTCTGAAGCCCTCGTAATCGCGTCGCAAGATGTCTTACGTGTTTCAAGATCACCTTGAGGACAGAAGCGACCAGCTGAAAGCGATCTGTCGGAAGGGCTCGCATCATTTGAGTTCTTCCCAGGGCCCCGGTAGTTTCTACGAATTTGCACAACGACGAGACATTCGATAATAGCCAAGTAACCTTGTAAACTGATCGCGGTACGCGACAGATAATTACGGTGCGCGGAATAATGTCTTGAAGCAGCTGGCGGGAATCGTCGTCTCGGACAGTATGCAGCCATTGGTGCAATCATGCTGCACTGATGTCGCTGACAATCTTCTCTGTGGGCGATGCTATATCGTACTGCTGTATTGATAGGTTCCCTTCCTGCAACAGTCTTGCACCTGCGGCCGTTGGTCGCACTGCAAGCTGCTCAGATATAATGTGAGCTTGTCCGATGCAACCTCTGTCGCGACTTCGGGTAATTACTGGTGACCTTTTTGCGGGAAAAGAGTAGCCAAGCCTCTATCCCTGATAGTCGAACTCACTAGGCTCGGTCATTAGGACTAGCGTCAACTATGGCTTATAGACAGCCGCGCGGCGGACTGTACAGCCTCGCAATAGTGACTGTAAGACATGAATGAAAGACATAGCAAAGCGTCGCATGTGAATGAGGTCCATGGCTGCAGCAGCCCCCTTGTGTCATCATGATGATATTGCAGATTGTTCCCCGTGCATTGCATACATCATGGCCTTTTGAAGTCGAGTCATTTATGCATCTGGCCATTCCCTCATCCAAGATCCTTTTTAAAAATTCGGGTACTCCTTCCAGATGATATGAAGATTTGAAAGCTACAGAATTGCAAAAACAGGAGTCGAGAAGCCCTCTCAGCCAAAGCACTTGGAGTCTGGCTTCGAAAGCGACGAAAGCTGACGTAGGCATCACATCATCTTGACTCGCTGCAATCCGTAGTCCTGGCTTGCGAAGCATTTCCTTGGACTGCCTGTCAGGCTTCCGATTGACCGATCCGAGCACGACCTTGACGTTCATACTAGTACGATTTTAAGGTGGTGTCTTTGCCCGGAGGTGCTGCTTACCTTCATAATGGAACATCTTGGTGGGACTGACAGGTCTATGATATCAGACAGCCGTCCTTTGCCGAAGATGGAGTTAGTCAGGATGCATGTCGGAACGGATGGGCGCAGCGATAGCTGGCTTACGTGTCTGCGTCAAGGACGAATGGCATGAGTCTGAGGGTTTCAGAGCGCGTCGCGAGATTCTTTCTCGAATCAGGCCCCTATCGAGTCAGGGAAGAAGCTACTGCCCATGCGTCACGACATTCTTATATGAATCGCGCTTAGAGTCCAGCAGAGCGGCTGCGGTGTCACAATACCAGACTCTGCTTTGTGTGAGCCCAATGCTGTAGTCTGCGCACACCACTAGGCGCCATGTAACATGGGGCATTCGATGTTACTGGTGTCACCTTTATGATGGGGTTCCGGGAAGATCCGTAGGGGCGGTGAACACAGGCTAAGGGAGAGTTGGGGGCCAATTGGGTGTCAGACAAACAGCCTACCTCTGATTGGGAACGTGCGGTACAGCAGTTCTATTTCGGTGTGAGGAAGGTGGAAGCTGGCAGATCTGGTCATGCTCGCATCCTTCGTGTCCGGAGCTCACTAGCGGCCTTCTCCACGCCAGACTCTCTTGTCAACCCAAATTCCGTACGAATGAAGACAATGAACATAAGCAAGACCGCAACTATGCACCCATTACCAGGGAGCATACATCATGCAGTTAATAATAGAACAATCTCGATCTTGTCCCCTGTCCGGATTAGGCAAGCCCTGCATATTGGTTTTCGGAGATTTGCAGCATTCAGCGATTCGCGGGATCAAGGGTCTTCACATGATCGGCGAAATCTTAAGCGGTCTGCAATGTTTAATTCCCTCCCCTCTCAGAGCCTACGGTCGTCTTTTATGGTCAAGCTCAGCAAGGCGTAGACTGATACAAATTGTGACATGCAAGCCGCGCATCCAGCTTTCCCGGATGACCACATGGCCTTATCTTCCCACAACTCCGTGGCGTGTTTCACAAGGATGGCTGCCTGCTTGGCAAGCGCTTCCGTGGGGATAAAGAACTTCCCTCAGTGGTTCTACGCTGACTATAAAGGACTAGATGCGCTTAAGCCGCCACACAGCATCGTCCACATAAACGTATCTTCTCGCCTTTCATAGGTGACAGACAGACCTCTCGTTTCTTTCCGCAAGTTCATCATGCCTGATCGACCAGAACAGACAGAATTGCCCGCGAAATGCTTAACCCAAGGTCACCATATAACCAAACGTTCATCAAGGCGTGGCCGTGGCACTGCCCGCATCACTCACATTGCTCATGCATGCTTGCCGGAATCGAATCTCACGGCTGGAGAGATCTCGTTGAGGGCCGAAATCGGGTCGTTGAAGGAGGAGAATGAGAAGCTCAGACAAGATATAGAATGTGAAAATCGAAGGTGGAGGCAGGTGGAGAGCTTGTTTAAGGATAGGCCAGGGTTTGAAGGAGTTGCTGAGCTTCTGCGGGAGAAAAATTGGCTTCAACGCAGATTGAACGCTTATCAGAAGAAATGGACAACCTTTTCCCCCAGGAACATGGATCAGATCACGCCAAAAGACTCCTCAGAGATGCCGAAGAGGGTGTTCATGTTCCAACACGAGTTTAACAAGCTCCTCGTTACGGATGTCATTGACGATCCCTACTTCCATCGCCTCAAGGGTCGTTCGCAAGACTTGGACTGTCTGTTGACCGACGTGTTCGGCATGGCATCGGCGACGGAACCGGAAGGAATGTCAGAAGTTTTTCCAGACAACTACCCATATCATCTTGTTCAAGCTCTAGTCGGAACTGCGTTGAAGTCGTGGGTATTCCAGAGCGACTTCAGAACACATCACTTTGCTCAAACAGAGGTTCGAATGCGCTCACACGTCATCCTAGGGCTAATCTGTAAGACCATTCCGAAGCCTAGCTGAACCAGGTAATCGTTGCTAACATGGAACAGGGGACCCTGACAAGCTGTACGACTTCGACCGGGCATGTCATGAATCGATCATCAGAGATCCACTCTTTTCGAAAGAGGGGGTAAAGGGGACTGTCGAGCAGCTCGAGAATCGTTTTGCGACAACGTTCCAATCAGTCTTCAAGAGTAAGACAGGAAGAGAGAAACTGGACTCTTCACTCCGCTCTGTGATACATGCAGCCGTAATGCTTCGCGCAGAGATGCTGGTCGACGAAAAGAGCTACAAGCTACTATGGCCCCAGGCCGGCTCTCAGTTCAGTCGAGATGAGATGGAGACATCCAGAGACATCTGCAGCACTACCCCGGGGATTGTAACAATGCCCCTCTGTCCAGGCTTCAAGGCGATACCCAAGAAAGAGGCAACGATCGACTACGCTGGCCTCACAATGGCAGCCACTAGCAATCCGGAGGCTACATGTGTCGCAAGGGCCTTAGTTTGCTGATCAGTCAACAGCAGAGTTGCTGCGCCTCTTGTCATCTGCCAGTTGCACACGGGCAGACAAAGAATCAAACGCGGAGATTTTGATGTCATCATGTACCTTCAGCGGACAATGTGCTATTTGCGATGAGAAATCGGTGTACTCATTCTTTTCGGTGCTTTACCCGGAACCCAAATGCTGGGTATGCACCACCATTGACACGGGATAAAGGCCGCACTGTTGAGCAAAATACATCACAGCCGAGAAAGCAGTGCAGCCCTCCTTTGCTCAGCAATCTGGGTGCTTAGGCATGCCCTTCATGTAAGCATGCGAGAAATGACGGTCTCATAGAGAAGCCCGGCTTCTGCCTTAGAGCGCCTGCAGCAACTTGCTGTGCCTTCGCCTGTCGGCAAGCCATTGGGCCAGCTCTTGGTAACTCCAGAGGCGTCATTCGATTGGACTTGGACCAGGACGAGAAAGGAGTGCAGCTGTGGAGAGCAAAAGACATGGCCCGAGGAGGTATTTTGTGCCCGAAAATTTTCAATTCACACCCATGGAGACGCAATAGCAGTTCGAAAAGAAGCAAAGAGCACGACAGCGGCTACTCTAGAGACTTCGTGGTTCAGAGGATGTCCTGCGAATCAGCAAGAGTGGCCGAAGCACAAAACATCGTCGCCAGCTCGAGGATGCCCGAAGGATTCGTGCTGACCCTAGATGAAGACTCGTCCGTTATTACCATACAGGATATCGTGAATGCAGGGGATCGTGAATTAGTGATGAAAGTTCCTGAGACTGATCAGCAGCACGCCCACCGTCATTTCCAATAAACCACAGCCGGCTGTCGATCCAAAAACCGAGTCGGTAATTTCGAAGTCACGGAAAGCAATTTTCAAGGGTTCCAGTGGCGAGCGCAAAGATGGAGCGAAAACAGCTCTGGTCTCGCTCCGGGCACTGCGTGATTGAGAGCGGCTCACAACTACATTATAGTCTCTCCCGCATGACTCGTTCATCATGAACACCGTCTTTGAGCTTCCCAAAGCTTTGATATTTTGTGTTGCTTGTTGAAGGAGGAAGCAGACACTTCAAATCGCAAGCAGCAGCGATGGTCTCGACCACTTTCTCACTGCCCAGAGCCTATCTTGTGCTCGGATCCACCGGATTCCTAGGACCCAACATAGTCCTCGCGCTTCTCACCATCCGCCCCTACATCAAGATCTGCTGTCTGAACAGGAGCGCAGACGGAGAATAGCGAACAGTATCAGCTCTGCTAAGTATGGGTTGCGACTACGACGCCATCTCTTCCCGCTTGGAGTTCGTAGTTGCCGACATGAGCAAAGCCAGCCTTGGGCTCGGACAACTTGCAGAGCAGCTTGCATCTGAAGTAGAGGAGGTCATCTTCAACGCGTGGAACTCCAACTGGGCCCTCCCCTTTCAACGGTTCCGTCCGCTTCTCGAGGCTCTACAGAGCGCGATCCATTTCTGCGCTCATGAAGCGAAGCAAGCGAGAATTATCTTCATATCCTCTATCTGTGCTATCGGTAATTGGCCCAGAATACATCCACAGCTGCCACTCATACCCGAAAGCGTCGCACATGACAGCCGCTACGCAATGGCACATGGTTACGGGGAGTCCAAGGCCGCTGCGGAGCGGATGCTAGCTCAAGCAAGTAACAAGGAAGGACTTTCCGTGGTGATTATGCGCGCTGGACAAGTTGGGGGTCCGTCACCCGGCCGCTCAGGGAAATGGCCGGTACAAGGCTGGCTACATTCCATCATCAAGAACTCACGGGCCGTCGGTAGCTTTCCAGCGCACGTCCAGTCACTGGATTGGCTGCCTGTTGATGCGCTTGCCACGAGCATCGCGAACGTGGTACAGAGGCTACCTCGAGACCGTGCAGTGAAGACGTTCAACATGGTGCATTCCCAGCCAGCACCCTGGAATACGTTAATTTGCGCGCTAGAGGAACTGCATGGACAGGGCCTTTCTCCGATCGCGCTGCCGACTTGGTTGGACAAATTGCCTCCGAGAAAGTTCAAACTCCATGCCTTTCTGAAAGCGACGGACGGTGGAAGGGAAGACGATATGGCATTCTGCGTGGAGAACGCTCGGACCGTTCTTCCTGAAGTGGCGCCCATCACAAAGGATCTGCTGATCTCTTGGCTACAAGGATGGAGCCACCAGGGAGACGATCTTAAGGCTAGATTGTAGCCAAGCGCGGCTGGGCGGAAGTGGAGCCTTAGATGTAGTTCTCGGCTTGATAATCTTGATATGGTTAGCGCCCCCGTGTTGAGATGTTTTCTTGTAATTCCGCCTGGAGACTCTGGCTGTTGAAGGAACACGGACTGCACGACTGGCTAGGTGTATTGCCGATCACTTCAAACGCAGACATACCGCTGTATATCTCGGCCAGAGCGCTTAGGTGAACGGACTTAGTCAGAGAGGAACCTTTGTTTAACTCCGTATTGATCCACGACTGATTTCAATCCACTGACCACGCCTAACTTCCCCTATCAAGTACAAATTAGACTGCCAGAGCATTTTCAGAGCCTCAAATCCCCGCTTGTTGCGATTCTCGCTTAGTGGTAGGGGACGTTCGCAGCACTAATTGTGTCTGCATACACGAGTAATTCAGCAACGCTCCAATCAAACCTCATGGCCGGCACTCCCAGCATCGATTCAACTCAAGGCCAAGTCGCATTTCAAAAAATTGAGGCAAAGCAACAGGCAGAGGCATAAACAACGATCGTGCCAAAGATTCCAAGCCGCCGACAGAGCGCGATAAAAATGCACATGCTTTTCGCTCTTACATCGGCAATATTTCTGGCCAAGAGTCATGTCACCCATTAATACCCATGGAGAAGGCTGCGTAACGGTTGCAGTCAAGTTGGACACGTCTTTGCATTCATCTTTTTGGATCCAGTACAACGGGTGACTGCTCTACGGCTACCCAAACTGACACAAGCACATCAAATTCTACGTGCACGTATTTGTTTTAAAAGTGAACTCAGTACCGTAAGGCTGCTTACTAGCAACGTCGAAACGAGGAACGCCGTCTTGGACTGACATAATACCAGACCCGTTCTCTAGACGACAAACGATGATTGTCTTATGTTGCGGAGCCCTATACAGCACACGGGATTGGCTTTTGTCAGAAGCCGTACCTTTCGGAGCCATTCGAGGTTCAAGACTCTCGATAAGCGCATCGCCAGCCGGCGGTTAACTTCCCCTGGCACGAGCGTTTTGCATATCGTTGCAGCAGCGGCGAACGTATTTTCACTCAAACTCGCCACCCGCACGATTAAATGATACATACACTGCCCATTCAATCTTATCAATTGAGCAACGAAGCACCTGTTGGGAGCCAATTGCATCTAGCTCTGCATTCGATAGTGTCAGACTTAGCTGTATGTACCATTTGCTTAGCCCATGTCTGAAGCACAGATCTTGAGCGCGCCTCGAGACCACAATCGTCCATATGGCTCTGCTGTGTGCAGGCCGGAGCTTGTGAGATACGCTGCGCTAAGATTGTGAACCCTTAAAAGCATGTGAAATGCATCGACAAGCAAGGACAGCGGCCATGCTCTGCGCAACATGCACCTGGATAAGCGCCAAGCTTCGCACAATGGGAAGCGGTACGCCGCGTGCTGGCGATCGTGAAGCGACGGTATGTATACCCTCAGATCGACTGTAACGTCTGGAACAGTCGGGACGCGAAACCAAGATCCAGGGCGTTCACTTGGATGCGCGGGCGCCCCAAGAGACAATATAAAAGCCGCATCTGGTTCCACGCTTCCGTAAAGAATCTTGGCTTTGATGGCTCGCATATGGAGCGTGTCTTCGAATATCCTGTGCGTGCTTGGCGCACCGAACAGTGAGAAGCCGAGGAGTCTGTCTCGAATCCCCGTCGTTTTGGTAATTACGGGGCAGTAGCCTATCAAGTAGATTTGAAGCTTCCGCCTCTGGCCGTGTCCATGGATATAGTGATGTGGCTTTTGCAAGCGTTGTTGCAGCGCAGATACATCGTTCCCAAGAAGAAGTAGCTTCATGCCGTATGTCTCCAGTGCTCGCACTTCGGCAACATCGAAGACGAGGTCACGCAGAGGGTTCAAATAAAGCTCTCGCTCTCGGGAATCAAGAAACCGCCCAAGTAACATGTCCAGTCTGGCGACATCGTACGCGGAAAGATTATTCAGTAGCTGCGCTCGGACCGGATAAGGTACAAGAAGGTCGAACAGCGGCATAGAAGGGGAGATCGTCTCTCAGAGAGCCGCAGGCCCCCGAATGTCATATATCAATTTGGTCATCATGCGCACCGCCCCTCAGGCAGCTACAGTCTGACATCTTTTACGCTCTGAATCCGTGTCGGCTGAACCAGGCGTCGAAGGCGATCTTGTCGCTTCTGACTGAGAGTCATCACCAAAGCAGTTCCATGTAAGCATCAGAGCGGTTTCTCATGTGTTTGGGCGAGCGGTAAAAAACAGATCATCCTTTCCGATTATGACAGGACAGCTTTGTGAAAGTCCAACGATCAAGCTCGTGGCTCGTATTCGTCCCGCAGCAGGCGTTTTTCCTGCTGCGGGAGCTGTTGGTTTTGAAGGGAACGCACCGTTGAAGACCATTCCATCGTCTTAACCTCCAACTTCCCGTCCAAGGGAGATTTACATGATACCCCATCGATGCTCAAGAATCTGCCGCTAATGAAGATGATACGTTTGTTCATCTCGCGGAGTCAGTACGGCTGTTCACTGGAGTCTCCCATGGGAGCAGATAAGTAATCGGTAGCAGTTTTCATTGACACGGATCGCTTGGCATAAGATCACACGCCATTGCGCAGGAGGCTGACAAAAGGCACTCTGAACGAGCGACGAATGGGAGTGCTCGATCCCGATGGGTATATTTCCATTCAATCTCCGATTGTCCATGCTTACACTCATCAAAACAAGTGCGCCGGCAGTCATAACCCTTCACGGCAAACGTGTTGCAACTAATGGAGGCTTCATCATCAGCTTCAAGTCTGTTCTATTCTTTTTCGGCTTTTTCTGGTTCCATTGACACCTTCTTTGGTATTGCAGTCGTCAATCTGTCCCACGTCGTGAAACATATAGCCCTAGGCAGAGGTTGAACGTGACTAATCAGTCGGCGCCAGATCTGACATTCAGCAATGGCGCTCACCACATGAGTGTGGGTTATGTTACGTCGGTACATGCCAGGGAACGATGTATCGCCGGCAAAGTCCGTCTTGAATCGTGTGAGTCGTCAGCCTTTCGCCATCCACGCTTCTTGCGATTTTATAACACCGATCACTCATAACTACAATCGTGTCATGATGTTCTGCTGAGACGGGAGTGGTGGAGAGGTGAACGATCATATTCTCTGCAGTCATCGCCGCTTGCTCTGGTGTCAGCCAGTTTCGCAGATGGAAGACTTGCAGAAGTGGTTGAGCAGAAAGCAAAGTCTGGTGGGCCTTGGTTAGCAGATACCTCAGATGAACACGGATAGGACGTACATGGCTCCACGTTCTGCCCGGTAGTTCCATCGTCACGCCAAGAATGCGTAGGTTGGGCATCTCTCGCAAGAGCAGATGAACATCATCAAGTGTGTACTGGTAATTGAGCGCTGGCGCGATGCTGAACAGGCGCGCTTCTATGATCAATGCTTGGATTGACGACCTCAGGGGAAGCAGAGCGCGTATCGGGATGTTTGATGTCCTGCCGCCGATGAGCAGTGTAAGCTCTTCGAGCTTTGTGCATGACCACAACATCTGCTTGAAACTGTCCGAATCCCACACATCGTGAACTGAAACCACCTCTAGTCTCTTCAAAGAGCCCAGATTCGGTATATACGGTTCGTACAGGTCGTTACCCTCGGTACAGAAACGGAGCGACAGCTGTTCCAGCTTTGCGGCTGGAGGGAGAAGCCAAACGTCAACGTGGACATATTCAAGCTCCAATCGTTTCAAGGTATCAAGACGCGGTTCCGCCTTCTGAGCGAAGCAAGAGGACTGTATGGTCTCTGTACTGTTAATGCCACTGATTGACAGATGTTCAAGTCTGCATTGCTGGATCTGAAGGGTAAGCCAGATACCATCGATGGCCCTAGCGCGCCGGAGGGCTAGCGTCTTTAGACAGGGGAACAAGACACTAGGGTCGATTTGACAGGCAGCGCAGTCTAGCACTCGCAAGTGCGCAGCAAAAGTCAACGGAAATCTGTCCAGGCTCTCAGGACATCCAATTCTCCATTTGAATCGCCGTAGGTTGCACTTTATAGAGTTTGCCCGCAGCAACTGATAGAAGGTGGCATATAACGTGCGGAAAGCGCGGGGCGTAACTCGAAAGCAGGGCCCTGGGCACGGCAACACAGCGATCTCTCGCACTAGATCCATTGGTTGCAGAGGGTTCCCTCTCACATCTCGATTCGAATAAACCTGAACCAACAGTTGCACGCTCTTTGGCGTCAGATCTGCAGTGTAGGGATCGACGTAGAAAGTAAGAACATGGTACAAATGAGCGAGTGCAAGTAGGTAGTACTCGTAACGTACACACGCAAATGTGACAATGTCCGGTGCTCCAAGAAATTCCAAGACTCTCCCGAGGATCTCGGGGGGCAGTGATTCCATGCGGACGTTGGTAAGATGATCTAGCAGCGTCATGCGCGGCTTTTGTGCGCACACTTGTGTAGGACTACATCAGAAACCTATTCGTCATCCCATATGACCATCCAGTCCAGCTATCAATCAGCACAAGGTTTGGGTAAAGGGTTGCACGCGCTAGACTACCACTCATCTGCAAGGTGTGTGAGAGTAGGGTTCCGGTGGCTTTCACACATGAACACGGCAGGTCCATCACACTTTTCATCTGCTTGATTCGCAAAAAGGACGTTGGCAGCAGGTGTTTTTGTCGTGAAGTTGACCCAATGATTCAGTTCCCCGGCGTCACACTGCGTTATGGAATCAGCGGATTACCTGAAAGGGCGTATAAAGCCGTCAGCCGCGATTGTTCCAGAGCTGGCGATCGAGCATGAGTTTTCTACATTCGCATCAGCTAGCTTCTAACACCCCCGTAGATGCATACACTCTTGTCGGTAAGTATAACCAAGTGGTGGCCGTCAAACACCAGAGATCGAGCTCTGGCCACACCTTTCGAGCCACCAATCTGCACACATACTTCCTGCACGTACTGGAATCCAGTCAACCTACCAAGCGTCACGTGGAAAGACGCTTCGTGGACCTGGAGGCTCGGGGCGAGCCATCAGACCGTGTGCCGCGAACAGATCACGGTTCCTTTGAAACATGTCTCCCCACGCCGTATATCCAAGCGTGTACCGTAGCGAGTCGGATCGTCTGTTTCATTGACAGCGATATGAGAAGGATAGCAAAGAACTATATCAGTTGGATCCAACACTGTGATGGTGTTGTAGAAGAGCCCGTCAAGCCCATCGCTGTAATCGTTCTGTGCGGTCTTCAGCCGAACAAGAGCAGCGAAGAAGTTGCATTTGAGCTCTTCACCACGACCAAGCAATGGACAGAGGTCTATATGCGAAGCTCTTCCTGCTTCCAAGCCACCAAGGTACTCTATCATCAAAAGTTGACCGGACGGTATTCTAAGCACGATGCCGTCAATTGGCAATTGCTCGAGAGCATTCGCAGCTTGCCTGATTCCGGTAGTGAGCACTGCCCTATCGAATATGGATATTATTGGAGGGAGAAATCTATGCATAAGCTCTTTGAGTCATCTATCAGGTATTTTTCCCGCCGGATGGATGCCGACCCAACCGCATTCAGCATAGCGCGTGCCCTTACCAGCGACTTGCCGAGCATTTATCCTGAGCTGCCCCACCAGCTGGCCTTTTTTTCAGTGGGAGCAGCACCAACTGAGACGTGCTGCGCACCCGTGCTTGCCGCGATACTGGGCGCCTACATGGCTCATCATCTGTTGGCGCACTGTCCTCTTCTCGAATTAGAGAACTTCAAAACGGCAACGGCATCGATTGATGGTCTCTTCGACTCCATCTTTCAAAGACGCTATGCACATATCGAAGAACAATTGGTAAAACACGCGACAGAGCCTCAGAACGCGATCTTGTATCCTCAGAGCAAAAGAGCAAAGGTGCACATGCTAAATGCAATCAAGAACTATCTCGCGGCTGGCGCGTGCATAACACAGACTCATATTGGGGCTCTGAGAGAACACAAAGAATTCTTCATGAAGCAGGCCCGCCCGCAAAGGCTTTGCGCTGGATGCTTCTTCGCGTATTGGGATGACGTTTTGCCATGCGGGCACGGTTTCTGCAAGGGATGCACTCATAATTACTCCCCACAGTGGATGCAAAGCGCGCGTTTGAAATTCAAACGCTGCCCAGTGTGCCAAGAAGAGTGGGCCAACCCTCAAGAGGTCAAGATACAGCCACCCACAGCGGGCGGCCGCATTCTATCGTTAGACGGAGGGGGCGTCAAAGGTGTGGTTGGACTCGAAGTTTTACATGCGATCAATGCTTTGATAGGCGAACAGATTCCTCTCCATAACCTCTTTGACATGGCTGTCGGAACAAGTATAGGTAAGCGGCACTGCACCCTCCCACAGCTACGCCATACTGAAGGAGACGCAGGTGGAATTGCTGTGCTGGGACTGTTCATAAATCGCTGGGACTTCGATACTTGCAAGTGGAAGCTTTCAAAGCTCACTGCAGAGATCCTGCCGTGCAGACCGTCCACGCACCCTGTGAAGGGTCGTGTGGAGAACGTGCTCAGGTACATCAAGTACGCTGCTTGCATTGCTTTACAGCGGAGCTTCGTAAGCGGCGACACCATACAAGCGGTGCTCCGTCAGGAATTCGGTAAGTATGGCAGCATGATGTTCCCCACAGCGCTCGATGGTGCGCCTGTCAAACTCGCCGTGACCGCATGGGACACGCGCGCAAAGTGTTGCTCCATAGTCACGTCTTACAACAGACCTCGACTGCAGGGGTCCAAGTCCTACAGATGGTTACAGGCAAACGATGCGGATATTGATGATCAGGTATGGGAAGCGTAAGTGTACTCGTCGGCACTCCAGTCGTTTCAGAATTCTGATGACTTTAAAGAGCGCAGTGCACCTCCGCCGTACCCTTTCTCTTTCCAGCAGCGCAACTGCCTGGCGGCCCCCTGGTTGATGGCGCGGTCACGTGCAATAACCCGACTCGCATCGCCTTGCAAGAGGCCAAGATCTTCTGGGCGCCTGAAGAAGAACGTAACATGGTCCTCTCTGTCGGATACGGCGCCATGAAGACCGGCCAGACATACCAGGACGGCCCCGTAGCAGCGTGCCGTGCTTCGATTGTTGAGTCGCTCTCCGCTGAAAAGCAGCACACCGACCTCGTCCTCTGCGGTCATCGATATGTGAGATTGAACCCGACGCTAGATATAGACGCTGTGCAGTTCGATGATGTTAGCTCTATCTCGAGACTGCAGGACAGCTTTCGCTCAACGTTAGCACAAGATGTCGCTTTTGCCGAGAATGTCCGTGCTGCAGCCTTCCAGTTGCTGGCGTCGCTGTTCTACGTTGAGATCGAACCGAGCTCGGTTTTGCATGATGGCGCCGAGGGATACAGCGCTTGCGCAATGATCAAGCCGCGAGTTGCCGTCAGCTACCTGAAGCATTTGTACAAACATGAACATTTTTCTCCTTTGAGGTTCGAGGTCCAGGGTCGACTTTTGACATTCAGCATGCCGAAGAAGGTCTCTATACGAGTTGGAAAGGCTGAAGCCCCAATCGAGATCAGACTGGAGTGTCAGACCAACTCTGCTGTCATTTCGGGACTGCCGGCATCTCTAACAAAGCTCTTGCGTGCACAGTCAGATTTCTACCGGCGGAAAGGCTCCCACAAACGCCGCGCTTCGCGCACTACGGGCTGAAACAAGCATGTCTTGCATCGAGAGTACTTTTGCGGAACTGCCCAGAGTCGAAAAGCATTGCCAAAGGTCCATAGAAAGTTTTTGGCATGTTTTAGGACCCTGATCGACGAGTCATCTTCGGAAGATGCAATTTCACATGTCATTTCACACGGGCATGAGCCCTCTCCATGTGCGGGCGTATGATACCTCTTCCACCACTGACAGCGAGACTGTTGCTGCTCCAAAGTCTTCTGAGACAAGATCTAGTCGTCGACCTCATGTTCATCAAGTAATCGTCAAATGTAGGGAACATGACTGGTTGTAGCTGGGATCGAGGCCATGCTGTCGACTGCCTCCTTCCAGTGCAATTGATGTAAAATATCTTAGACCTTGGTACCAGATTAAGCAAGGACTGCATACTATAAGAGTACTTTGTTGTCACTCCGTTCGCGTGGACTTACTATGGGGTGACAAGACTGTGAGTGTAATACACTAAGAGTGCAAGCCCAGGTCTGACAATGAATGGTGGAAAAGTAAGACAGCACGATCAGTGGCAAGTGTGACTATTTTCACCGAAGAGTTTTTTTTTATCCTAGAGCTATGTTTGGTAATTCAGAGATCGCTCGATCGATCTTCTGAGGTCATTGCGAGCACTAGTCGAGGGGTTGTCTCCCTTGACCTTGGGCCTTTAGCAGCCCCTGCGAGCATGATGCAGACTTATTGCCGCGAAATGACAAACAAAATGGCTGGCATCTGAGACGCTGAGTGTCATTAGTGCTGGCAATGTCTGTGTGGGAACCAGTAATTCTGTTTCCATCAAGGAACCAGGCAGCCACGGATGCAAGAGCAGAGTCGTGCACTACAAGTCAAAGGAACACGCACTGTCTGTCAGGGCTGCTTTCTGCATTCCTTACGTTCACGCGACGATCATGTTCCGCCTCCGTTGCATCCACGTCTTTGCCTTTTTGGCTGGCCTGACCATAGCGCTGCCTGCGGAGCGAACCCTCATGCAGGCCATCGATATGGATAAGCTAGTCAGATACATGCCCGAAAGCGATCTTGCCACTCCATACGGCTTGCGGCTCAAGTACGTCTTACTCGGTGTAGGAACGCAAAACTATACCTGCCCAGCTGGTAACGAAGACGTCGCTCCAGGTACCACGGGCGCCACAGGTATGCCTTGATCTCTATTGGCCGCTCTTCATCGCAGCATGCAAACGCTAACGCGCTGCAGCCGATCTATATGACATCGGCACTTACCTCAAAGGAAGCGCTCACGCCAGACCGGTCATCTCTTCCATCTCACAGTTTGCGCTGTTGCTCAGCTCCCAGCCCAAACTGCTCCGGCAAGGTCTGCAGTCGTTGGGCATGGGCTGCCAGTTAGGTCATCACTACTTCAGAGACTCTTCGCCAGTCTTTGCCTTAGACCAGCTGTCTCAGTCGCCGTTTCCGCTTGCTATCGTGAGCAAAGTTGCTGAGTCTGCCGCTCCGTTATCGTTTTACGACGCCACGAGCAAAGAAGGCGCTCTCAAGTGGCTACTTCTCCAGGACACGAAGCATCTATCTCAGGGCGGTATAGACACAGTCTATCGTGTTGCTACGGCTGGTGGCAACAAACCGGCTACCTGCAAAGGTCAGAAGACAAGTTTCGAGGTTCAATACAGTGCGCAGTGTAAGTAGCAGCACACCCCAGCTGTAGCACCTCTGATGCATTACCTCTAACGAAAGAAAGATTGGATTTACGGTTCAGATACCCTTGCCTGACGATAGAGCAAAGCTTCAGTCAGACACTCAACCTCTTCAAACCCAGAAGCTCCGGTGTTTGCGATTCTGAATCGCAGTTAGATACACTCCCAATAGCACAAAGCCTTCTTGAAGAAGCGAGCCACTTATGTATACACTCATTGCACGTCGAGATATAATCAGACCTTCTCACACCGATCGAGATCGATGTTTGAACGTTCCTTATGAGACAGGATGACAAGCCACAGGTGTCGAAATCCTCAGACACTCGCAGCGCCAGGCCTTGTGCAAGTCGCTCACTGCAAGAAGCGTTGGCTAGCTGCACCGCGTGCGTAGAGCTTGCTGCGGCTAACCCTGGAAGTAATAGCTGTATCTGAGATCAACGGTGACGTCCCTTGATGTTTGCTTGCTCCGGCGCGCACTGTTGCGCAGCGGCAACGGACTCGGCTTTCCGGGAACTTAAGCCAGATCTGAATTATCGATCCCAGCGAGTGATTGATGTTGCTACACATGGGGCGCAAGTCTGCTATCCGCTTTGTCTCGGGCAACAGACTGCTAGACGAGTTGCGAGGTAGATGTAGTTACGTGGGAATGGAGAGCGCCGAGAAGTCGTACGACATCCTATCAGCAACAGGGATTGCTAGGAAACATCGACTAGAAGCGGGCGGTAATGAACATGCGTTCAGACACGCTCAAAGCTTGCTGTGGTGATATTCGAGGACAACCATGCGGACTTTTCGACCACCAAAGTAAGCGCAGCGTATTTCTAGAAGCTTGAAACTAACTAGATCCGACTGTACAGCACAAGCGGCTGCCTCACAACGCCTGCTGAGGTATTCTACGCAATACAGAGGTGCCTTTGTGCCTTGCTTGGCCGGTACCTGACTGTGCCGGCAGGACTGGCGAAACGATCTCCGGCGGCCGTCGAAACACCGAAACGGCTTGTGTACACGCCACGGCCCGCGCGAACAGCACAGCCTGTTGAGATTTGGGCGCTTCTGGTCTAGGACGCCTACGCTTTTGACAGTGCATAAGAGGCACCTCAACGAGAGCCCGCCGAAAAATCTTGGTGCTAACCATCGTAGTAGCCTACAATGCAGCAGCGAGATGCTTTTTTGTTGCTCTTGCGTGTTGACAACCTCTCTGGCCATGACCTGCCACCACTAAATACATCCTCTTACCGTATGCTAACATCCGTACTTGTCTTAAGTGGCATCAACATTCTCCTTGCTCGTGTGGTGAAAGCCTCGCGTCCAGTGCTAGCTTAATCGCTGCACCACAAGAAAGTTACGAGTAGGGTCACTGGGCCGATGCACATCGATTTGTGCTGTTAAATCTTTTTTCTGGAAGAGCACCGGGCACGAATCATCTGCAAGAGGACGCACTCTTCTGAGTGAGACCACATCACGTGCTACGCCCTCGCGACCTGATGCTACAGAACAAGTATGTTGATTTCACGCATGTCGCAACAACGACATCGTCACCGCAAAGCTTCTCCCAGACAGGCGTGCTTGACTGTCTGTAATTGTGATTGCCTACCCGGAGTATCGCCCCGAACAATGGCAGATCCGCGTCATCCATCCCATTTCTGTTCAATTTGATAGGTGCAAATAATGCCTCACATCGAGGCAGACTTAGATCTCTGGGCGTGAACGATACAGTAACGGTCGAACCTGAGGCTGTTCTTCACGCTTGGGTCACTAATCCTTGGAAACTGCCCCCGCCACTTTTTCAATATTACGTGAGCAGGGGCGTCAGCGGCTTCCGTGTCTGGTACCAATTCTCACCGCCCCACGGACGCTTCCTTGTCTTGAGCTTACTAACCCTGCCTAAGGTACGGCTGTAGCCGCTGGCGCAGCCCCCCAAAGCTTATGGAAGAGAACTCCTCGTCATTCTATGTTCCATGACGAGTCTTGTTCAACAAACCTGCGCCACTCTTTCCAATTGGCCGACGAACGCTCATGTTACCTCTTCTTCGGCCATCTCCAACATCCTGGGCTTCGTGAGCTCTTAGTCAGCAACCTCACGGCTTCGATCGCTACTCCAAAGCCAGGTATGCAAGAGAACAAGCGTATATCCCTCCTCTCAGCCCTCTTGAAGATCGACCCCACCCTGACCTACAAGCTACACCTTCTACCACCGACAAGCACCTCCTTCTCGCCCCTCTCCGCCGCAACCTTACCGCCTCACCCTCACCGCCGCAACCTCACGACCAACCCCCAAATCCTAGAACCTTTCCTATTCTAACTGCGGCAAGCCCTTGCTCGCTCTCTCTTCCCATCCCGCTCCTCACAGTCGCTCAAATCCACGGCACCCAATTTCAGTATGAGATCCGCACTGTGCACGCGATTCTGCGCTTACCCACAAGATATGCAGCCGCCGTAAACGCACACGAGATTTCGAGGCACGACATAGTGCTATCGGCATTGGGAGGCTACGCCGGAGCACAGTAGGGTAACGAAACATTTACACGTAGAGAGGGGAAGATAAGAGACTTGTAAAACAAGCCCAGAGACTTGACCGGGTGAGCGATTGAGACTTTTCGTATCCATGCGCAATGCTGAAATCCCTCTTCCGATGTGTTGACAGGCCGCTGGAACTCAAGGGTTAGTGTCATGTGCTGACCGTGTGAATAACACTGTTTGTTTCATCGGCACGTGGTTGTGCTGTCCCATGTGTTAGAACTGTAGTCTTGTACTTCACACAGAAGGAACGGCTATTTATGAAAGGATGGGTTCCTTCCTCTAGGACCACTTGACCGCTGCTGTGATTGGCGCTGAGGCTGGTTCTAGTATCGATAATTCCCATATTCAGACACTGCAATGAATGGAAGACTATCCGTGACATTCGGACTGCCTGTGTCTCTCAGTGTTCGCAGTGCATGCTGACGACCGCAGGGGAGAATGACTTGATTTGCTGTAGCAACGCTACAAACTAAAAATGTCTCAAGAATGCACCACCAGTCAAGAGCATTGAAGCACTACATGGCGTCTCCTTCTCGAGGCGGCACAGGGTATCGCTCATCAGGCTCGGAAACTTAGCAACGCTTCCGACAAGCCTGTTGTAAGAATAACCGGGGGTGATTGAGTTCGATCGGTACTGGCCGGAGGAGCCAGCCGACGCTTTGATGGAGGCATGGCCGTGATCGATGCTGCGACAGCACTTTTTGTGCCGGAATCCGGCTGTTGAAGAACGAGACTCGTCGGATGCGGCCGAGTTGGCGGTGAACAAATCTGATCCTGCCGTCGACCCTCGCTCATGATTCGACTCCATGTCCCGGTGCGTGCGTTTCCCTAGTTCTGACCGCACAGCGGGCCGAGTGGCAGCTAATCTCTCCTGTAAAAATGCAAGCTGCTTTGGTTGTTTGCGTTTAAGTCTAGGGGGCGGATCGCAGACAAGAGCCTGCAACTCATTGGAAAGTCGCCTGTCGCACAACATTTGGGAAGTTGGCCTTGCCTCTAGGACAACACGAGCTAGCGCGAGTGCACACTCTGCCATGGCAGATGGTTTTTTGCATATGAACTCTCTGTGAAAGGCGGCGATCTCAGCAATGTAGAGGGCCAGATCCGGAAGTAGTGGATCGAGGTATGCTTTTGCAGGATCGTGCAGCTTATTCGGAGGCGTCAGCATCAGCTGTATGAACTCGTATACGTTTGAGTGGCCTACTCGCCACTCCAAGGCTTCCAGTAGATCCCACTCCATCCAGAGGAATAGCCACCGTTGATAGGTGCCTTTGCAGGCCTTCTCAAGCAGTTGTACGGCAGGCACGTTGGATCTTTGTTCAAGATACTTTGCTGCGACCAGCAGCGCAGTGCAGCCGGCTAGCTGCCAACTCTCCGGTTGTAAGTAGCGTACTGAGACGTATCGATCCAGCAGGTTGATTGCGAGAAAAAATGTCCCAGGCTGCAAGTCGAATGCTCCACGAAGGTCAGCAAGGAATTCCAGTAGCTCTGTTCGTGCTTGACACGGTAAAGCATCGTTCCGGAGGGGAAGTATCTCAGTCATGAATGATGTCTCGACATCTTGGGGCCCTGCTGAGTATGATGGCATTTGAGACTGTTGGTCTGTCTCAAGCAGCTCGCCTTCGCTGATAAAGCTGCGATCTGTGGTGTCAAGAAACTGGATCTACGGCTTTTGTCAAAAGGGAAGCCACCAAATTGTAACCTAGTCACGAGCGAACTCACAATTTACTCCTCGGTTATCACGATCGAAAGTGCTATCCACACGCTGACGAGCTCAAAGCGTGCATTTGGAGAATTTGAGCCATCGCCACGTCGATCTCGATCGAGCTCTCTCCTAGCAGGGCCGATAGAGCCGTCCACCTGTATGAAACTACCCCTGTTGTGGTTGGAGCCGCTCGAAGTCGTAATTATGCTCCGGTTCACCGGCCTGCCGCCTGCATTGCTTTGGCTTGTTACCTCCCCAGTCACGCTCGTACGACAGAACAACTCCATCTGAGCAGCACTACTAAGGGATGGGCAATTAATGTGTGGATCTTATACAATGGACGATCCGTACATGATCGAAAGAACGTGGAGTGTGGGAAGCGACCATTACTCAGAGTGGAGTACCAGCACAGACTTATGCCCAGTGCTGGTGGTCGAACGCCGTACTTGCCACGTGCTTCGACATCACTGGCTAATGCCCTCGAGTCTCTCGTAGATTATGCAGGCTAGGTGAGTGCTTTCCTGTCTTTTTCGCGCGATCGATATTCATTTGGCTTGTCATAAGCGGCGCACCCTTGAGTCACACTACTCGCCACACTGGACGCACAGGGAAGACGTCACAGCTATGATGAACGTCACTGGCACAATACCACGCCTCAAAGAGTCGCGTACAATGTATTTGACGATACAGGTATCTTGGAACACAGGCAACACTATCGCCCACAGGAATCGGGGCGATTTGGTCAACACGCCATTCACGAATGGGGTGCAACTCTAATAAGCGAGGTAATCTAAATGATCGTCATTGCTCCTGATGTACCAATCATTCACGGTACGCAGGCGTTGCACTATGGCGAAGTGACGCCGTATCGCCCTCAAAATCAGTTGCAGTGCTGGACAGCTCTGGGACAACTGCTCTAAAAGGCAGTCTCAAGCTCTGAGCTTATCCAACCTGGACAAAGCCCTATAATCTTGGCGTAGCCCCACAAACGCAGCCTAACCATCTTAGTCGTCCGTGATCCCAATAAATAACGTCGAGTTCCTAGGCCGACGGCGCCAAACGAGTAATTACATTTCTCAGGGTCCCATCGCATAAGTCTCTTGCCAGTACTGTACTGTATCTCCAGTGTTCATCGGTGTGACAGTGAGCATGAAGAAATTTCATAAAGCCCCACACAGCACATATGGTGGGAAAAACACCCATGCCGAATTACGAATTACGACTTACTTCTCAAGCCATGGCATGTCCGCGGTTCAACTTCCATATCTGACCGTGCTTCTAGTGCGAACTTTCGCCACGGCATGCGAGGCAGCGCAGGTGAAGTGCACGGAAAACAGTACAAGGCAATGATCCGTTCATGAACTGCAAGGATTTTCTGTCGCAGACTGAGTGTCGCCTACAACGCAGACGCTGGTCTAGCTTTTAGATGTCAGTCATCATGTCAATAAATCTGCTGACCAGAACCCGGGCGGTACAGCTCGCAAACATCGTCCATAAAAGTCCCCGAGCCTGAAAATGCCCTAGTGCGGGGAGATCCATGTGTTCAAGTAAGCTCGCTGGATGCTTCGCATCTGATGTATTGCTGACATCGACAGTGTCGTAAACGCTCATATTCTTGGACAGAGCATGTCCACCACGACTCTAGTCATCACGACTCACACCAGGGTTCAAAAGCAAATGGTCCCAATGCATGAGGAACATACTGAAGGCCGAGTAACATGCCGGCTCCGACTTTCCTAGTAATTTTGGGCAGCTTATTACTTGGCGCTAGCGCCTCTCAAACGGTACGCAACCTCCGAACTTTGCAAAGGGGCACGTAAAGCTGACAGGCAGAAAGATCCAATTCTGTGAAAATGAGAACATGAATGGGCCGTGCAGCTACGTTCCCATGGATTATGTCGGAGGATGCGTTTCTCTAGAAGACTATCCGTACGCAATCTTCTGTTGATTCAGCCCACGTAGCTAATGTTGGGTAGCCATGCTAGGAATCCAAAGTCGGTTATCTACCCGGGAAACGGGACCTGCCCCACAGACGCCACGTACCCGTGCTGGTCTTGTACCGTTTTCGAGTCGGTGAAAATAGATGGGGCTGGGTACATGTCCTCCAAAGATACAAAGGATATGGCGGCTAAGTAACTGAACAGACACCTTCAATGCTTGATCGGGGACCAGCATCAGAGCCTCCGCCTCCCTGCAGAAGAAGGGGCGCTGGAAGTGCCGTTCCAACCGAAAGGTGTCAAATGCCGCTCGATGCGTGAATCGGTGCCTGTCAGCCCACTTCTTCCTAGGGCAACAGCGAGACCAAATTTCCGTCGTATCGAAGAAAGTGGGAGTTTGAAATGGTTGCAGCCGTGAGTGGCTTCGTGGTCGCCCTCCAAGGTGCTCTTGAACGCGTTCAGTCACAGGCGTCTTGAGGTACTGTCGCAGGCCAAGCGCTGTTGTGAACCTGGACTGTGTTATCCATTGTGTCACGCACAGACCCAGATATAAGCTGAGCTAAGGTGCTAAGCTATACAACAACGTACACAATCTTCTTGCCATCGCATACTTGCAACCCACAAACCCAACCGCGCGCCAAGAGAACTGGTCTTCTTGTCTAGGTAGGAGTGGGCGCAACGTCGATCAATTACTTCCTGTTATACAATCAGTGTTTACGTTAAAGGCAAATCCAATCCCTTTTCCACTAACTGTTCGACGGGAGCGTGAAGAGTGAGATCTGAATTATAGTTGCGGGTCCAAGTGGTTAATTCAAGTGATGGTCACGTGGGCTATCAGGGGTCATAGCAAGATCGCCATGTTGGACTGATGTAGCGAGGCGACATGTAATTACCAGGTCTATGGCATCATCTTGGCATCCTGACTCCATAGTGCACACAGATCCGTCCTGCCGCGGTCTATAAGTTTGCGCTTCCCCATCATCGCAGTCTGCTGATTCCGAAACCGAGTCTTCAGCTAGAAATGGGTTTAGAAAATGATTCGCCGACGACCGGCAGCGTCGCATCAGGTTTCGAGCTGCTTGATTCTCCGCCAGGTCCAAGTGCACAGGTGAGTGGTGATTGAAGAAAACGCCTGAACACATTCCAAGTAACAGAACCAGGTCACATTACATGAAGTAGCCATCATTGGCATGTCATGCCGTACAGCTGGCAATGTTGACACCCCCGACAAGTTGTGGGACTTCCTGCTGCAAAGAAAATACGCTTGTGGTACCATTCCAGCGCAGCGATGGGAGCCGTGGCGGAACAGAGGCTCGCGCCACGCAAAGGTCGTGGACGAAACGATCAACAAGGGATACTTTCTTGACCGCTTGGAGCACTTCGATGCTGCCTTCTTTGGCATCTCACCTGCGGAGGCCGAGCTTATGGACCCACAGCAGAGGCTGGGGTTGGAGCTAGCCTGGGAGGCACTAGAGAACGCAGGTATCAGACCAGATCTGCTGAGCGGGAGCGATACAGGTGTATTTATGGGCGTCGATTCGAACGACTATTCCCTGATGCTGATGGGTGATCTGCCTACGATTGAGCCCTGGAGCGGCATCGGTACAGCGCACCACGGAATCCCAAATCGAATTTCGTATCACCTGGGACTATAAGGGCCGAGTACAGCCGTGGACGCGGCATGTGCGAGTTCACTTGTTGCCATACATTTGGCGCGTCAGAGCATCTCGAATGGCGAGAGTACTCTTGCCATTTGCGGGGGCGTCAACGTCATCTGTGCGCCAGCTCTGTCTTGCACGCTACAGAAGGCAGGCGCACTGAGTGCAGACGGCGTCTGTCGTTCTTTCGACGACGCGGCCAACGGATATGGACGCGGAGAAGGTGGTGCCGTGATCGTGCTCAAGCGTCTAGAAGCTGCGATAGAGGATAACGATAACATCCTTGCTGTCCTGAAGGGCTCAGCCTCAGCACAGGACGGCAAGACAAACGGCATTATGGCACCAAGCTCACTAGCTCAAGAGCGAGTTGCCCGACTGGCCCTCTCATGTGCGGGTGCCATCGATCCTCGTACCATCGACTACATCGAGGCGCATGCGACCTCTACTTCGCGCGGAGACCCCACAGAGATCGCCGCGCTGGCGCGGGTGTATGGAACTGACCGTTCCTCGCATTCACCCTGCTACCTTGGATCCCTCAAGCCTAACATTGGACACCTTGAGGCAGCAGCTGGCGCCGTTGGTATACTGAAAACAGTGCTCAGTTTGCAAACAGGTGTCATTGCGCCCCAAACGCTCTTGAAAGATTTGAACTCCAGGATAGATTGGGCAAACAGTGGCCTGAGCGTCGTGAAAGACTCCACAGCATGGCCTGAGCGCGATGTGCGCAGAGCAGCAGTCTGCAGTTACGGTTACGGTGGATCCGTTTGTCACGCTATCCTGGAGCAGGCGCCCAAGCCTAAAGGGCGCGCTGCGAAGTGTCAGCGAAGCGATCACATCGTCGGCGACGCCCCTGTCATTCTCACTTTGTCAGCCCATAAACGCAAGAGACTGTCAGAGCTTGCTGATAATCTTGCGCGATGGCTGTCAGATAGTGGTACCAGAGACATTCTCGCGGTTGCCCGTACGCTATCGCAGCGGCGGGCCATGTTGAGCCACCGCGTCTCGTTCGTCGTCGCTGATACCGAAGACGCTAGACGCGCTTTGACAGATTTTGCAGATGGAAAAGTAAAGAAGTGGACGACAAGCGGCTGTAAGCTCGAAAGCGCGTCCCAGAAGGGAGCAGTGTGGGTCTTCTCGGGTCATGGGGCGCAATGGCCAGACATGGGAAGAGAACTACTGCTCAATCCTGTCTTCCACGATGCCTTGTCAAACTTGGACGACGTGTTCCTCGAAGAAGCAGGCTTTTCCGTCGTTGAAGCTTTGCGGACAAGCGAGATAGGCGGCTCAGCAAGGGTTCAGGTTCTGACCTACGCCGTGCAGATAGGTCTTACAGCACAGCTTCTCTCACAGGGCGTTGCACCCAGGGCGGTGATAGGTCACTCCGTAGGCGAGATCGCCGCGGCTGTCACCGCGGGCTGCATCACTCAGCGAGAAGGTGCGAGGATCGTCTCGAGGAGAGCGAAGCTCTACGAACAAGTCGAGGGTCAAGGGACTATGTCCTTGGTCACGCTACCATTCGAACAGGTAGCGCAGGAACTCTCAGGAAGAGACGATATTGCTGCCGCGATCCGATCATCGCCAACAACCTGCGTGGTCAGCGGCACAGTCGGCGCCGTTGAACAGTATCTACAGAGCCTTAAGACGCGGGGCATCTCGACGACGAAGATCAAAACGGACATCGGTTTCCATTCACCGCTACTCAAGCATCTGGCACCTCAGTTCGAGTATAGCTTGAGAGGAGACCTCGACCCTCAACCAGCTAAACTCCAGTTGTATTCGACATCCACGGAACACCCAAGTGATGTTTCGCTGCGAGACTCTAGGTACTGGGAGAAGAACATGCTAGACCCAGTCTTCCTTGTTGACGCTGTGGAAGCTGCTTTGGACGACGGCTTTCAGATATACATGGAGGTTTCCACCCATCCCATCGTCTCGCACTCGATCTCGGAAACATTGACAGCACGAAGTTCAGAAGAGTTTGTCGTCTTTGGAGTCATGGAAAGGAACACTTCAGCTTGGTACAGCATCTCAGCGGCCATATCGCAGCTCCATAACTCTGGTGATCGGGTGGACTTTGGAGCCACATTGGGAGCCGGACCGTGGGCGACGACGCTACCGAACACACCATGGGAACACAAACCATACTGGAGGACGGTGGGCAACAGGTCTGGTCTTTCTTCACGGCAGCATGACGTAGACGCTCACACTGTCCTTGGTGGCCTTGTCCAGATTGCTGGCACTAGCACCAAAGTTTGGACGACAACACTAGATGTGACAACAAAACCCTATCCACTCACGCATTTGCTCGGCGACACCGAGATACTGCCTGCAGCTGTGTACTGCGCCACCTTTCGAGACGCGACAGGAGCGGCTGCTCTAAGCAATATCAAGATGCGTGTTCCAACGCCCATCACCGCTGATGAGCGCGAGGTCCAGATCATCGTTGACGGCGACCATGTTAGAATCGCTTCTCGACTAAAGGCTCGCAATGGAACGAAGGAACCTGACGGAGGTAATGTGTGGACAGAACATGGCGGAGCGTATGTCGCGCTGACAGATTTGCCTTTCCAACAACACACTTTCTCCATTTCCGCGCTCAAGAACAGAATAGGCAGCCTGCTGCCCATCAACTTCGTAAGCGAGTATCTTCGAAGCATTGGGGCATCTGGCATTGCGTTCCCTTGGATGGTGACCGAACACTTTGGGAACGAGAAGGAGATGCTCGTGAGGATGGACATGTGTCCCAGTATGAAGACTCTGCCATGGGATTCGAAGAGCTGGGCGCCGTTCCTGGACGCCGCTACTTCTGTCGGATCGTCGATATTCTTCAAGAACGTGCGCATGCGCATAGTCAGCGGCACAGACCAGGTGCGTTTCCTGTCCAAGGAAATACCACCAAAGGAAGGCTATCTCTTCATTGAGAACAGGTCGGAGTGCGAAAAACTCAAGGCCGACATCAGCGTCCTAAGCGATGCTGGTGAGATCCTGTTGAAGGTCACCGGTATGCAGTTTTCCGACGTTGAGGCGGTAGGAACTGAAAGGCAAGGGGTGGACGCACTGGTCCACCGACTAGCCTGGGTACCACCTATGCTCTCCGAAACCGCACTGGCCGTGAGAAATGTGGTCGTTGTTTCTGAAAATCCGGCGATGGATGGCTACATGGAAAGCCTACACCAGCTGACCGACGAGGTCGTTAGAGTGCGATCCTTCGACAGTTTGGACGCCCCTCATGTGCGGAGCATATTGTCGAAAGATCATTCAGTCGTTGTCTACGTACCCGCAAATGTCAAAGAGATGGAGGATGTCGCGAGTAGTGCGCACGCATTTATTTGGCAGACTGTCAGCATCTTGTCCGTCCTGGGCGACATTACCAGCGCTCCGAAGCTGTTCATCGTCACTCAAGCTGCGCACAAAGGTTCGTCTCCCACATGCCTTGCTCAGTATCCTCTTCAAGGATTCGCGCGGGTGGCCGCGGCTGAATACCCCAGCAACTGGGGCGGACTCATCGACAACGAGGGACCAGCATTGCCTCTCCTTGCGATCAAATATGTCAAGGGCCAGAGCGTGATACGGATTCAAGACGAGGTTCCTCGTGTAGCTCGTCTACGCTCTTTTGTCAAAGACGAGCTGCGCGCTCCAAAGGCCACAGACCTGCTGCCAAAACCGCACGGAACCTACGTGGTCACCGGGGGGTTCGGCGCTCTTGGACTAGAAGTGCTTCGTTTCTTGGTCCAGAAAGGCGCTCGGAGGATAGTGATCGTTTCACGCCGAGCGTTCCCGCCTCGTGAGAAATGGTCAGATCCTCCTACCTCGCTGGCGGCAGCGGTGAAAACTATTACACACCTGGAGAGCTTCGGGGCCACATTTCATACAGTAGCACTCGATATGGGCTCGCTCTCGGCACCAGCGGAGCTGTGCGCTGCGCTTAGCCACTTGTCTCTTCCGCCAGTTGCAGGCGTTGTACACGCTGCAGGTGTTTCCGGTTACGGTTACATCCAGAGAACGCCTTCCTCAACCTATGCATCTGTCATGAGCCCAAAAGTGCAAGGCGCATTGAATCTGCACAATGCTTTCCCCTGCGGCAAGCTCGACTTTTTCGTCCTCTTTTCTTCAATCGGCCAGCTCATCGGCACGCCTGGTCAATCTGCTTACGCCGCCTCGAACGCATTCCTGGACTGTCTTGCCACACATCGTCGATCCCAAGGATGTAATACGATAGCTATTCAATGGAGTGCGTGGCGAGCGTTAGGACTAGCTGCAGATACAGCACTCGTTGATCTGGAGCTACGAAGCAGCGGCGTGGCGGATATTACAGTCCAAGAGGGTTTGGATGCCTGGTCATATCTGTCCAATATAGAAACTGATCACGGTATCGTTGCACGTATACCGCCACTGCATGCTGACGAATCTTTGCCGTCTGAATTCGTTCGAGATGTTGTCCAGCGGCGAAGTACGCTTGTGACTAAGACCGCTTCCGCATCCGTGGTAACGAAAACACCGGTTACGGAGGAAGAGATAAACGCGCAGGTCAAAAGGTCCATTGCGATGGTTCTGGGGTCAGAAGCGGAACAGATAGAAGACAGCGACTTCTTTTCACGTCTGGGGTTCGACTCTATCAGCACTGTCAGGCTTGTAAAGCGTTTGCAAGAGACGACAAATATCAGAATCACACCGACAATTACGTGGCAGTATCCGACGGTAAAAGACCTGACGAAGTGGATCTACAGCGAGGCCTCGATGAAGGGAGAAGTGGAGGCAACGAAGCAGAGTGTCAACGCCCCTCTTTGATTGGAAGTTATACCGAGTCCTCTGCAGAGCACTCAGTCTATAGTACACCTTTGCGACTATTTTACGGCAAGTCAGAGTCTCAGCAGTCCCACAGCACCGGTGATATAGCGGATAATATCGGACCGTAGTCGTAAAGTCAAATCATAACCCATGCAATCAGGAGTAGACGCTTATCATACCCAGGGTTGTGTAACTACATTGCGTACTCTGAACACAGCCTGTTGGTCTACAGGCCGCTTGAACAAAAAGTGCTGGCGAGTGACCAGAATAGCACCTGCGCCACGCCTCTGGCATTGAAGGTGAACTCGCAGGGTTGCTTCGAGATTCGAGCTTTGAGCTAGGCTGGCAGCAGGAAATTACATCAATTTACAAGAGGCCGACAACCGTGGAGGCAAGACAGATCTTCACTTAAGCTGCGCTGTGGAAGGTGAGCAATCCGACCACCGAAGACAACTCACCTGCCTCACTGGAAACATGGAACGTAACTCTGTTCCGCCGTGGTCGGATACGTTGCCTATGCTCCTAGACTGCCGCTGTTGCACACCATGCAGCGACGCGGTTGACTGTCTATACTACGAATCCCCGTACTTTATACAGCCCCACCAAGAGCAAATCCTCAGCAACACTGTGCCTGGTCCCATCAATCCCAAACAGTGGTCCAGAATCCTGAAGCGACGACAGACGCTAGCGTTCTCGCCCAACCCGAACAGAAGATCGCGACGCTCTCCCGTACGGGCCAGGGCAAACAGGAGCACATCAGCCAGGTCGGAGAACAACGCCAATACGCGACAAACGCTACGGAATCGTAAGAGCGGGAGACACGACGCAGTGCGTACGCGCAGGATGGGTGTAGCTGATATAACGGAAACAAAGCATGATATTGCTATAGCCTCTGATGAGAATCAACGCTTGGGCAATCAAGCTACCCAAGAAATTTCAAGCGAGGGGTCAACATCTTAGTCTTGCGCGGAGTGTCATATCGCTTGACACGCAACGGCGCTTAGTCTAAATTCGAACAAGGACAGATCCGGCCGACAGTCCCATGTGTACTCCTTTTATTGCTCGTATGTTCTTCTTGTTCCATCACCTCATGACGACGAGACTTGCACGCTCTGAACGACAACGCTTGCAGCGCGGATCAAAATCTTATAGTCAACCACATAGCCCTAACCAATTTGGGTCCAAAAGAGACTTCTATTGACAGATACATCAAATGTCGGACAGGCGTTAAGAAGTCATCTATCACAGAGAACGACTTCCTTCACGGCAAACTGATTCTTTGAGGAGATCTGCGAACGTGACGTAGCGTCTTACGCACCCAGGCTTGAGGAAAGAACATCACAGGGACTGCCTTGTTACTTCCAGTAGACATTCAGGATGCCCGTAGCACAGTCTCGAGACCGTTCTATGCCTATAGCAGGCAGCTTTTCGAGATAGTATTGGTGGCGAGCTCAGCTAGCACACTGCGGTAGCTGCGTCAATGATGCCAGTCCTGTAAACATGGCACATCACCTCGAGCTTCCTTGTAAGAACTGGGAAGAAAAAATCGATTAAGCCACAGGAGCGACCCAAAAATACACTAGGTCTCCATGGGGAAACGACAATTTGAAGCTGAAGCAAGTTTGTGGCTCCACCTGACCGCTTTGTGGCGTTTGGTCGTTCTAGATACCGCCGAGATGTCATCGGTAAAATCGTGGCAACGTTATTGAACAGACCTGATGTAGCCGTTATCAAGTTATCTGATGATCCCCACATTCACCTTAGTGAGACTGGTAGCCGCAATCTACACATTTTTCCGTTAGAAGGTAACAGTGAAGTCCCTCTCGCCATTGAGATTGATGTCGTATTTAGTAAAGGTATCGCCAATCTCCGGCCGAGCTCTTGGAAAGACTCATACTGCGACGACCACTTTCACAAACAACGCATGTGACTTTATTTCTTTGCTCTTTGTAGAGAGAATGCGAATTGGTAAAGCCTGTGAAACTATTTGAAATCGACTTACACTGCCAGGGAACTGGGACGCATGATTCGCCGTGACAAACGAAAGTTCAATTTGTGCATTCTGTATTTCTCACTGTTGCTCTTTGGTGCGAAGCAGGATCGTCATCATAAGCATGAAGATCTTCAAATGCATGAAAGCTGGCAAGCCCCATCAGTGCTCTTGATACCTCTATTCTCATCTATCCACCAAAGAGGGATCGCTCGAAAGTACATCGTCTCGTTGCCGCATTCGAAAACCTACAGACCTCCCTCCGTAGTCACAGACCTGATGCGTTTGTATATACTAGTCGGAGTCCTGGCCTCGAGCTTGTGTGGATCGTCCTACACTATCGATAAGAAACTCGACGTCTCCAACTTTTTCGATTCCTTCGATTTCATCAGCAATCACGACATCTACACAAACGGCTCTACGAGCTACATCTCCAAGCATGAAGCTCAATCGATGGGTCTTGTCAAGTACATCGAAAACCGGATTTTTCTTGGCGTAGACAACAGCTCCGTCACCAATGTTATGCCCCGTGGCGGTCGAAAAAGTTTCCGCCTCGAGAGCCACAGCACGATAGACAACGGCATCATCATCGTGGACTTGGAGCACCTCCCAGCGAATGCCTGCGGCATGTGGCCAGCTTTGTAAGTGGCTTTAAGTAGACTCACATTGCTTGTACTTCGCGAATTCGACGCACCGGTAAATGTTGAATAGGACGCGCTGGTCGGGCGTTTACCCCTCGTTTGCCTCTGCTTACAGACCAGTCTAGTTGGCTATTGCACGACTCGGAAACTTATTCTGAAATCGATATAGTAGAGTCGGTGTCTTTCCTCTCCCGAAATGAGATTACTTTATACACTGGTCCAAATCAATGTTCTATGGAAGCGCACAATGGAAGCGGGGACGTGTTCAGCACCCGGTGCGACTACAGAGGCGGGGGATGCGGAGCCACTGCTCCTAACGGCACCTTTGGAGACACTTTCAACCGCAACGGTGGCGGCGTCTTGGCGACTCAAATCGACGTGACCGGTATCAGAGTGTGGCAATTCGCGAGATCGATGGTTCCCGAGAACGTGAACACCGAAAGTCCAGATCCCAACAGTTGGGGAACACCAGTGCTTCACTTTGTGCCTAAAGAGTGCGACATTCGCGCAGCTTGGACGAAAATGAAGATCGTAAGTCACGCAAGAAACAGCGAGCATTTAGCGTCTGACGGTAGGCAGGTCGTAAACATTACATTTTGTGGCAAATATGCGGGAGCTGAGGCTTGGGAAGGGTACACGGGTTGTCGCGCACGGACTGGTGTTGAGACGTGCGAACAATACGTCGCGCAAAACCCGTCCGCCTTCGATGACGTGTACTTTTTGATAAACTCGATCAGAACATTTCGCTAGCGAAGTTCTACGTATCAACCGCCCAGATTTGTTTCGCCATAGACTTCACCACTTCTGCTTCGCACATGGGAGGCGAGCGTCTGCGTTGCCCATCACCTCGCGCTTGGCCAGCTCGAATTCCATCGCTTTTGCAAACACTGTGACCCATCAACAGCTGTGAGAGGACACTTGAGTTCGACCTGGTTCTTACCTGCAATATGACGACACACGAACTGGTGCTCTTCAGATCTCGGGTCTACCTCGGCGAGCACGTTGCTAAGGGAGCGCCGGCCCATCCACTCGAGTAAGACAGCATTGCCCCAAGAAGGCCATTCATCTCCAAAGATTGTGCATGCGGAGACAAAATGGTGTATTGAGCCCGCAGCCAACATGGCTTCAGGCAACTGCAGCGCTTGGCTGCTGTGTCGGTCATGCCGCCTGACAAATGACACCCGTTCAGCAAAAATGTCGAGAGCCATGCTGAAGAGATGTAACAGCGAGTCCACCGTGCAGTCGCAGTGCTAGTCGTAACAGTTCGGATTAAATCCGAATTTGCTTAGCCGTATACTGTAGCTTCTTCACAGTGTCTATAATCACAGTGTGCCTTCGCCTGCGAATGAGTGTAATTTCGCAACAACCCCGCCGGAGGATCAAGTTACAAATACGAAGGTACTCACAGACCACTCTCCAACGGGACTCATCGGCTTTTCTGGTGAGACTATCATGGCTAATTACCACACAGCCTCGTCACCAGGTCATAGTCCAGTCTTCATGCGCCTGTGCAGAAGTCTGAATGCCTAAAGTGGAAGGCGCACGCCTGCCGGGTAACGTGAGGCTGTCCGATCAGGCCTCACGACACATGATAGCGTGGAAAGGCAGCTTTCATCTAGGGGCGCGATGCGGTAGTGCATGGAGTCCGACGCACAAGCCTATGTTACAAACAACGTTAGGGTTTCGAGTCGCGTGCTGGTCGCGCAAGGCCGCGCTGGCCTCAGCGACTCTATGCCGCTCTCCCGTCACACTCGACGCAGACCATTTCGTCGATGCATTTAGCTGAGGCCAGCCGAGGACAGTGTGTGGTGTCAGCGAACATGACGCAATGCGCGCAGCATAGTGTCAGACTCGTATTCAACATATGTTGACACAGTGGAGACAACGGACCGCCTGTGTCACATGTTACTGGAAAAGTGTCCAGGGTAGGCATAGCAGATAGTTAATTGCGGCAGAACACAAGCGGCTTACGAACGTGCTGATGCAGGCAGAGCTTTGTTAGCGTGTCCTGCAAGTTCAGGTGCCGCTGCAGGGTTCTCCTCCCAGCGTGTCCAACCGTACGTACTACGGTACGGCAAAGGGTAGCAGCCGTAAGTTACGGCAATTGTTGTGAGCCGTTACGTCCCAAAATTACGGCGTAGGCCCATTTTACGGCGTAGAAACGTAGTTACGGGTGTACACTTGCTATTTTTAGTTTAGCGTGCTATGTGACAGTAAAGGAGGCCCCCCCCTGTGGTGCCTGCGAGTCCTGTAAGGCCTGTGAGCACTCAGGGGCCGCTGTTTCTGTTAAATTGACTTGCTTCTTCTCCCGTAGTATAATCGACGCCTCCATCTCAGTATATGGGCTAGAAATAAGCCTGTGACGCAGCCAATTCTTCTGCAATTGAATCGCTTCTATAACACTTGGCTGTAATCGGTTCCGATCGTCGGTAATCGTACGCCTTGCTAGGCTGAAACAGCGCTCACACTCGCAGCTAGTACTTGGGATAGATAGGAAGTCGCAAGCCACCTTAAATAGCACAGGATATTTGTGCTGCCCCTGACGTACCCACCATTGCCATGGATCATCAAGGAGGCGTTGATACTCGATATCGTCGTTTCGGAGGTCAATCGCGATGGCTTCAAAGTACTCCTGCAGCTCATCGTGCTGTTTTTGCCGCTTGGAGCCCTTGAAACCAGTGAGTAAATAGAGGTCTACTGTCATCATATCATCAAATCGAGTCCTTGTGGCATCTCCGGGAACCTTGCGGCGGCTTGGCTGAGTAAGTAGATCGTCTATATGATCTGGGTCGTCGTCCGATTGGCTGCTCCGCCTGTAGGCCTCATAAACGCTCCGAATTGACTTATCAGCCTTCTTGTTGTATGCTGGAAAGTGGCTCCACTTATCCTTAAACCAGTGCTGGCGAAGTCGGGGGTGCAGCATTGTGGCAATACAGTAGTAGCTGACGTCTGGGTCGTTGACAAGCTTCTTCCAGTACCCATCAAGCTTCGTAAGGCCGAATTGGACGCCCTGTTTGAGGAAACTGGCGGGTCTTTCCTCTAGCTCAATCGATTTCTCATTGTACAAAGACCACAAAGTCTGCAAATTAGGGATAGTTTGCCATAACGAGCCGTAACCTGATTGGCTGTTGTTGCCTTCGAGACGCTTCGTAAGCTGGAACGGCTCTTGGAGGAAGTCGATAAGCCCGTTGACCTCATCCCAGTCATCCTCGGTGATGCGCTCGTCAAGTGCTTCGGCAGCAGCTTTGTCAATTTCTGAGGTTGTATGGTTACTGTGGCCGTGTAAGTGACGTTGATAAGCTCGTATAGCACCTCGGAGCTCCCGGCAACGGAGTAACATGAGGTATGTTGAGTGCCAGCGGACCCCTCCGGCCTGTACGAGGTTGAGCGTGAAATGCTCCCATAGCTCATCGTCATCGGACAACGATTGTTGGCAACGTTCGAAGGCTTCACGACGCTTGTGTGAGGCACAAACAGCGTTGACAAAGTTGTGCAGCTTGCCGACGACGCCGTGTTGCTTGTACAGCTTGAATTGATCTAGGGGACCTGCACCAGCGAGCTCCTCCTCAAACTGACTGACGCCGTCTCCATATAGTGTTGCCTTGACAACAAGGTTGATAATATGGCCAGCACAGCGGAGGCGGTGGCTAGAGTCCAATTTGATTGAATTGGAGAGGTCGGATAGCCTGTTGTATAGCGATCGATCGTTGCTAGTAGCGTTATCGCCGATAAAGCAGTTGAAGCGCTCTTCGAAGTTGTACTCGCGGATGACGTTGATGATGACTGAGGCTTGTGCACCCCCTGAGTGGTCGCCGATGAGGTTGCGGAAGGCGAGAAGTACGTCTCGTTGCTTGTACGAAGCATCAACAAAGTGAGCTACTACAGCGAGAAAGCTGTAGTAGTTACGTGACGTCCACATGTCAACGCTCACGCTGATCTTGCTCTGAGCCTTCTCAATGAGTGCTGCCACCTCCAATTGACGTTCTTGAAGTCGATTGGTGACATATGACGACATGGTTGAGCGGGAATTGGGCAAGGCGTGGAGTAGATCTCGTCGATTCCAAGCGATCAGGCCTCGTGTGGCTGGTGCCGTTGCCGTGGCAAACGACATATCATTGGCAATAGCCCAATCAATGAAGGCTGACTGAAGCTTATCCTCCTCCCAGGGGTCGTGTGCGGTAAAGGTAGATGAGCCGGCAACGCGTGCGGCTGCCCATGGGTTCTCAGGGGTAGCTTGGGTATCCGGAATGAGGCCTGTCTTAGGGTCGATTTGATGCTTGTTGCGCATATGTAAGTTGACGTGAGCCGTCCCATCAACGCGGAGGGCATCAGGGGTAGCACCTGATTCGTGGCATCTCCGGCAAAGCCAGTACTTTCCAATGGAGCCGTCGACCTCCAAGTACTGCAGTGCAACTCCATATAACCATATGGCAGCCGTGTCTCTTCTGCCAGCTAGCTGGGCCTTGTGGCGTACCCGATAACCCAACCGACTAGCGTTGAGGCGTGTGCTGCCATGGTATACTCGGTTGAAATCAACGGGAAAACTGACGCCGGTGGCGTTGGCAGGTCGTGTGTGTAAAGGGCTTGCCTCAATCGATAGATGGGGCGATGGTGATGCCGATGGGGATGGAGAGGGTGTCCAGAGGGAGGAGGTTGAGGTTGACGATGAGGCACGGGCCAGCTTGCCGAGGGTCTTTGAGCCTGCTGAGTGGTATACAGGTGCTTTGAGAACGTCAGTAAGCTGGGTCTGGGTCGATCGGGTTGGAGGAGGCATATCGATGATGTTGATGAGAAGCCTCAGAGGGGTGGAGGGAAGGAGAATATAGGCGTACTTAGTTAGAAATCTCCTTGCCAGCCACCCGTATAACTAGCCAATCCACATAGCGCCGAGTTGATAAATGATGTGGATCTATCGCGAGGAGCCCTAAGGACCTTCTCACTAGAGGTGCTTACATATACGGCAGGGCAAGGCAAAAGACCTTCACTAATCTGCTGAAGCAGAGGGGCTAGTGGTCTTATACCGCGCGGCAGAGCATGCGTCATACTGGGGCCAAGATGCCTTAAAAAGCTCTAGATTTACTCTCCTTTGATGGGTATCTACATCATTCTAGCGCATTGAACGTGTAGCGGCGTGTGATGGTGAAGGAGGTATGCCATATGAGTAAGCCGAGGCTTGTTATTGGTGGGCGTGGAGACGGAGGCGGGTTATGGACAATGGGCGATAGGGCGTTGTGGTGTTGTAGGGATGGTTCGATTGAAGTTGGAGCTCAATCGACGCTAACCTGATGACTCATTCGTTAAGCGAGACGCTAGTACGTGATTTAGAGCAAACCTGAGGCTATCGTGATGCCTAGGGACGCTGTAGTTGCTAAACCTGGTGATGTACCTCCTGCACGCCGCCACGATTGATTGAGAGTATAGTCCTGCTCAAAAACGTATTCTATAGGCTCGATTTGCCTTTTTGCGCGTCGATATTAGGAAAAAAAACGCGATAATCGCGTTGTAGCGTGGTGCTTGAGGTGGCGGAGATACCATTGAGACCTCGCGTCGGGCGTGGTGTTGAGTTTCTACGATATAATACCGTGTCCGTGCGCGCAATGCGCGGATTGCCGCAATGCGCCGAATCACCCCAACGCGCACCTACAAAAATGAGGCTGTAGAGCTACATACAATAGCTATTATCGCGAGATTTCTTAGTAAATTGCTATATACACCTGTGCGATGATATTTGCTATACAAATTTAATTATATAGAGTTGCTGTTCTGCCGCTGCGGGTGGTGTGGGTGCGAGGTGCGGCAGGAGGCTCTTCAGCAACATCACCCCTTCGCGCAGCCACTACACCACGATTCTGCTTCTTTCTTGGTGCTGTAGACTGTGAGGCCTTCCGCTTGCCTCTTTGGGGTAGTTGTATAGCTTCTGCAGCGTTGCGAGCTTCTTTATCCCGCTCTCTTTGAGCCTTGCGTTCGGCTGCTTTCTTGGCCTTCTCAGCCCTGACCTGGTCTCGCTCTGCCTTCTCCCTTGCCCGCTGCTCACGCCTCTCCTGAGCAATCTTCTCATTGTATAGCTTATTGGCGTGCCTTAGCTTCACCATCTCTGCTTTTTTGACCTCTTCTGCCCTCCGGTTTTGTTGCTTAGTCCTCTCATCTGAGCGAGCTTTCTCTACTCTGCTAGGAGAGTAGAACTCGGCGCCACCGTGATAGTCCTTGCGAGGCTGGAACTGAAGAGCTTTACTCTTGTTCTTGTGCTTCTTCTGAGTTTTAAGAACCTCTGTAAGGCTATCTACCTTGTGGTGGAGGAGCTGATTCTGGATTGACATGTGGTGGAGCGAGCGGCTGATCTTTTTTAACTCCTTACTGCTCTCATCCTTCGCAACTTTCCGCAACAGAGTCTCAATTTTAAGCCAATCTTTGCCAGAAAATACAGAACAAGAGCTTGTATTGCTGTCAGAGGCCTCAGGGGTATCCTTAGCGAACCGTTGGAGGACGACGTTGGGCTGAAGGGGTTGGTTGGTTGGTTGGTATTCATTTTTCGTCTGTTGATGGGGATCAAGTCCACCATCTCGCCTCCCGAAGGGCATATACGACGTGCTAAGCTATGGAATTGCAGTACTATCGCACTACCTTAGGAAGCATTTCTTGCCTGCGCGGGTATTGCTACCGTTTCAAGCTACAGCTCCCCTTCCAGTTGGGGAGACTGAGCAGTGTATGTGCATCAGGGAA